>JANTPZ010002897.1:0-34716 GCA_025593235.1 Vachellia pachyceras
GTATTAGATTATATTGTTAATATACTAACAATAATATTATATTTATTATTCACCAAAGAATATTATATTTATTTCACTTGAGCATCATGGCATTTTTGTAATTAAAATTTGAATAATCGAACATATCTAGAATATATTCAACATCATATGCTATTGCTTAACCATCCTAAACATTTTACTATTCAAATTATCATATACGGTTTACCTCATCAAGTGCCAGATAATATATTATGCTTTAATAATAATACATATAAGACTAGAAATTCGAAAGCAGTTAATTATTAAACTTATTTATATGCTAATTAAAGGAATTACAGATCTTATTTGTGATTATATTCAACATAATAAATAAATAAATTTTATACTCACTCAAGGCTCCAATATCGAGGGTCGTCCCCCCAGACAATGTTGAGTCCTCTTGGATAAATCTCAAAACTACCATTTTCCTGCATTATGATATTCACAATATATTAATTGATCGTTGCATGCGTAATAAAGTAATTATAATCTCTCCTTTAAATATTGGGAAGGTACCATCAACTTTTCTGAATAATATGTGTGTGTATGTAATATACTGATCTTTCTGATCAAGTTTTTCAAAATTTTATAGGCATTTTTTTTTCATTTTCAAGAATACATAAGTTGTCTTAAGTAAAGAGTAAGACTCACAAGTCTTTTATTAATTTAATTTTTTAAAAAAATTATCCAATATTCTTTCTATTTCCTTTTTAAGATATATACGAATAAACTTTCATTATTAAAAAAAACAGAGAGACTATGCCTGTTGCTTCAATAAAAAGGAGGGACGATCTATGTAATTTACTCTTCGAATAATATTCTAAATTAGCTAAATTTTACAAATCCCCCCCTAAACCTTACGTCATAAATAAATAATTACCCTAACGTTTAAAGCTTTCCCATAAGCCTGCGTAAATTTAAGTGTGTGCAGATAACCCCATGTTATCAATTTTATATCCCCTTAAACTTTATTTTTATATTCAAATAGGCCCTTAAATGTTATTATAAAGTTTCAAAGGCTATCTATGAAGATTATTTGCATACCACATATAAATTTTTGATTTTTTTGTATGATTTAGCCAATAAAATAGTATTATACAGTAAGCAAAAGCCTGTGCGCGCGCGCGCTTACCTTTCTTTTCACACCTCTAGGTTCTGCGATGTGATGAGGCTTCTTCATTTTGAAACCAGCACTACGTACTGCAACCTAGCGCCTTCCTTCTTCTTATTCTTCTTCCTCCTCCTCCTCTTTCTTCGTCTCTTGTAAACTCAAAGCTAAGCTCCCTTGTTTCTCTTCTTTTACTCTCTCTCTCTCTCTGCTTGTTTTTTTTATGATAAATGAACTTTGATGGAAGTTCATGGAGAGAATTAGCGCTTTATAGTGTTGATGGGAAAGAGAATAACGTGTTTGATCAAAACGCGAAGAATAAAGTTGCTGTGTTACACGCGGAGAGGGAGAGAGAGAGTGAGAATATTAAAACAACTTGACAACAAAGGAAACCCTTCCCAAGTGACGCCCACTTTTCAACAAATGAAGATTCCTTTTCTCAATAACAAAGTTTAGAATTAATACGATGTAAAGCTACGGAGTCCCATCATTCAGACGGACAAGACAAATGCCGGGGCAAGAAGCCCCGCCTCTTGCTGAAGCTGAAGGAAGGGCTACACGGTACCCATAAAAAAAAAAAAAAAGATTCCCTTTTCTCCAATCTCCTTCCTCCGCCACTTCATTCGTTAGTGTGCTAACAGGAGAAGGGAGGTGGACGGGGCATCGATCCAAATGTCGATGGTCAAGTTCGTTCGGCTCCTCTCCTATTCAGTCGAGAGCTTTTGATGGAGTCCCAATTGCTTAATACTCACGATCCTACCAATGCTGCGAGAAAGTGTTCCACAACAGTGTTACAAAAATACGTATAAATATAATGCCTGCTTTTAATTACTAAACCAAAAAGTTTTCATAATAAACATATTTAAATACTAGTTGTGTCATATTGATCCCGAGATCTTCTCTAACACAAAGCACAAGCGCGTGAAGATAGAGACAATTATGAATCTCACTCAATTTACACTATAAACTACATATACCCTTTTTTTCGAAATAAAAGAGAGAGAGAGAGAGAGATATATGATAGACCACTAGGTTGAGGTGCAAAAATACTGACTCTAAGAAAAGCTCATGGCATCCTAAAATCAAGTATGGTGCAATTTCTCTCATCATCCCTAAAAAATGAGTGAAAATAACATAGCAAACGTTGATTGTGAGTAGTCAGAACTGTTGAAATTTCATTTGACCCATATGTAGACGGTGAAAATGTAAAAGAAATTGTCTTGGATAACATAAATATTGGGCAAAATATATTATTTTTTTCGTACATTACAATCACTCTTAGAGATACTTTGATTTGGAACTCGTTTTGGAAGCTGCTATGACTTTCTATATATTTTTCTCTTATCTCTACTTTCCATGAGAGTTCAAAGGGGTTGATCACATCAGATGGGTCCATGTAGAAGGAAGCAAGAGAGTAATAGAGTAATTAAGGAGTTGATGCAGCTTCCACAATATGGGTTTTGAATCAAAATGTGTTAAGTGGCTGTAAAATGTCACAAAATATAACATCTAATTTGTAGTGTGAATAGTACAATTCGTATGTCAATATGCATGTTTGGAAAACACTTCTTCCCAACAATGCACGCAAGTCAAGACAAAAACATCTTAAAATTCATAAAATTATCTCGGAATGTATAACTCCCTTCTCCCAACGGATTCCTAAACACACACTGGATCTTATATCTAAAATGGGAGGCAGTAAAACATTATGTATAAGATTTATACTAAAAAAACAAATTTGAACACGTGTATTTTGATGTCGGCACTTCAAGTCGAATAGAATCTCAATATTTCTTATTACACTCATGATCAATGCTTGCCAACATATGTCTCTATTACATATTGAGGATTTCTGCATCTTCTTTTTTTAGGATTGATGGACGAAATTGCACTATAGTATAGAATTTTATGGGTATTTTTGCCCCTAACCCAATTGATATGGGGCACAACATGAGGAAACCACATCCTTACTTAATGGGCACTTGGCCTCTATTACATATTTGGAATTTTAGCAAAGTTTTCCGGGGTTGATTGACAAAATTTGCACTATACTTGAGTTTAAGATGCCAATATATATATATATATATATATAGCAACTTCACATATAATACTGAGTATATTTACCCCTTAACCCTAAACCAACATAGGTACGTGCTTGTTTGGAAAAACTTATTTATTCTCTAAAAGCATGTGTAATAGTGTTTTTCTACAAAACAAGATAATATCCTCCACATATTTACCTTAACTTAGTAAAAGTACTTTTCTACCGCGTTCGCAAATATAAAAGTACTTGTCGTGAGTTATATAAGTTTTTGTCTCTTAAGTAGGTGATAAGGGATTCGATTATCCTCCTTTGCATATGAAGTAAATTAATCTCAACGTAATTGGGAGGAATATATTCTTTGTTTTTCAATAACCCAAATTAAAGAAAGTCTCTACAGGTAGAGTTCAGGATAATGGTATTTTTTTTTTTTTACATTTTCATTAGAACTTACGGCTCTTAAAGCTTTTAGGCTTATTTGTCCTAACCTTACAAAATTAAGTTGAAGAAAGTCGAAACAAAATCCTCACTTACTTATCTCATAAATTATAAATTATGGTTGAAAGATAGCTTTAACCATTGATCCAAAGATGCCCTTGAACTATTATAATAATCCTTAAACCAAGAGCTGATGGAAAAAAACAGAGAGGGAGAGACAATATTAGAATAATATTGAATGGTACCACTCGTATTTATTCTTAATTTATTTGTGTACTCCTTTTAATATACCCCACCCAGATATGTTGAGTGATGCACTAGAAAGAAATATTCTCATATATCTCCTTTGAGGGTAAATTACTTTATTTTTCAAGCCATGAGAATTTTATCTTTCTGCATCAACGCTTGTGATAATTGGACATCCCTATGGAAATTTGGAATCCACTTTACCAACATCAGCCACCTACCCCTCTCAATGCTGTAAATCTCATCAATTACAGTAAAATTCTTATATACTACTTTTGACCCTATTTATAAATAACTTTTAATATATTTCATATTGATTAAGGAAAACCTTAAATATCGTGTTTTAAGATTCAGTAACTTTTCAACTTTATCCTTAATATATATACACTATAAAATGAAGAGTGAAATTATACATTTGCATGCAAAATTAAAGAGATGACTTATTAATATGATCAAATAAAGCATTATTTCTATGCCCTATAAATAGGAACATAGGAGTATGTTAAACTTAAAAAATTAAAAAAAACATTCACACATATATATTATTCAGATATACTTGCATCAATTTTTTTATATCTATAATGTGAAGTTCTCTAATCACATGTAGCCATGTATCCTATTTTTTCATGTGAGTTTATAGTCAAATGATAACATTTTAAAATTAGGATACATGACCACACATTATTAGAGAACTTGATATAATTGATATAAGAATTTCTACCTAAGTATTTTTCATTTCATTCAATTTATATAGAATTGTATTTTCAAACCTGTATTTAGAAACTATACAAGAGTATACTACATCTGGTCATAATATGAGTTTTCGTTAATTTTTTTGAAGAGATTAAGGAAGAAAAATAAATTACTTTAGATTATATATATATATTCAAATATTTATGTATATCATTGTATTATATATGAGTTTATAAGTCTGACAAATTAGTTTGTAAAAAAATGATAAATATATCAACATATTTTACTTAATCTATCCAACAAAATCATTTGGGACTTATATTAAGAATAGTAGGTAGCTTAAAGCTTATATGATGACAAATTCACAGCATTTGATATTATATAACAATATGGTGCAAGTAGTTTGAATTTGAATTTGCTTGGTGCTTTGCATGGGGTGGGATGGTTCAATGTTTAGGTTAATACAATTCTTGAATACTTATCTCTTATCACTTTAGTTATTTCAAGGCCGCTAGCAATCATTAAGTACCGCTATACTGCCACCAGTATGTGTGCGTAAGATACTGTGAATTAAAAAGAGAATATTTTATAAAAGTTAATTATTTTTTATAAACAACTCATTTAATTAATTTTTTTATTTCTATATATTAGTTATCCAGCTAGTGGGTCCAACTAGGGTTGGGAATTGCGGGTTTGGCCCGTCAGCCTGCCAAAATTGGTGGGCTCGTCGCCAGCCCGCCACCTCTAACCCACAAGTTGGCAGGCCAACCCGCCTAACTTGCTTTTTATTTTTATTTTTTTAAAATATATATTTTATATTTTTTTCTTTTTTCATCCCAATATTTTTTTCAAAGAAAAAAGTGATATTAATTCTACTTTTAAAGAATTATTGCACACTTATTGATATGATTGGAAAGAAAGTAATATATATATGCAATCTTATACAAAAAATCTGGGTAAAAAAACAGAAAATTAATTTTATAAAAATAAAAAAGCAAAAAGTTGATGAGTTGAAGGGCTGCAGGTTGGGCTTTTCCAACGTGGGCTGGCTAGGTCCAACCCTCAAAAGTGGTGACTTGGCTTGGAAAATCATATGCCCGTTTGAATGCTAGTTTTTCAAGCACTACAATTGTTAAACCAACTTGCAACCGGTCGCATTACTAGTTTAAACATGAAGCATTCAGTTTGAGTCAATAAATATAAAAAAATACATTTGGAAGAGTTAATGTCTTGCAATACTTGAATCTAACCCAACTAAATAACCATATTAAGAAAAAAAAAGAAACAACATCTTAATTACTACTATTGGCTTCTTTATAAGGCAAAGAGAAAGTTGAATATATAATTTTAGCATTCATTGATACTATGAAGATTATGTTCTCATGCTATAATGTATATTTTTTTTTATGAAATGTATAGTGCACCTTAGGGATAAAATTGAAAAGTTTTTAAACATTAAAACAAAGTTAACATGGTTGAATTTTTTTCTAAATTCCGGTTTACCATGTTAGAAATTAAATAACTTATAGATTGGATAGAACGCGTACATTTAAAGACAGTTGAAATGGTTTTGGCTTTGTCCTGCTGATTTCACACCCAATGGGCAGAAAACAGATTCCATTCTCACAGAAAAAAGGAAAGTTGATGCCTGAATTGTCCCAACTTAAGTTGGCATCTTCTTCTGTTCATGTGACCTGTGGATCCTATCTTATCAAACCCTAATGGCCACAAATTCAGACGACGTTGACAAATGAAACCTACTGCTTCCAGAAAACCAAAGGCATAGAATCATTAACTTTCGTATAAAGCTTCAACTTGATTATTCCTTATTCTTCAAATCCTATCCCTTTTCCATTGCTTTTTTCAATCTCTGGTGCAGCGAAAATGGTGGACTGACAGTTGGTTATATATGATTTATCAAACATGGAAAATATTCCTATCGAGATAATTACTTTCTGTCTATCTCCATGGAATCCATTTTTACCCACATGGAAACCCCACCCACTGGTTAATGTTGAATGTTTTCAATGTTCTTATAGCTTTTAAAAACATATGAATAAAAAATTTAATTGCTATACTTTTAACGACATTTAGTTTTGGTTCATATATTTAACGTCGTTAATTAACACTGTTAAATATCTAAATCCTTATGAAACTATATAGATCAAAACCCATTGTTTGAAACTTGAGAGATCAAAATCAAAATTCATATAAACTTAAGAGACCAAAAATTTAAATGTGCATTAACATTTATATATATTTTGAAATACGTATACGTATCATTAACTTATATATCATTTTATAAATTAGATAAATTATTTTTAAAAAATTATAAATATATCAATTTATTCAATTTTTTAAATCTTCATTAAAAAGTTAAGTTTATATTAAGAATTAGAGGTATTCTTGAAAAGTTTTGTTGCCATCCATTTCATAAGGTTGTTATTTGCATTAGTCATTTATCTCCAACGCACCCCATTCCCAAATATTTCGCAAGTCACCGACCGCATGCTGTGGAAGTTTTTTTTTTAAAAACAATACGTGAAGGCAGTAAGGTCATTTAAAAAAACTAAATGTTAAAAAATCCCTGAAGAAGACCTCATTGTTATTAAGCTATTTGATGGAATAATTTTGTCATTTACATATTTCGATGGTACATATGCCTTATTCTCTCTATTTTCTCTTTTCATCATTTTTACAAAGCGAACCATTGATGTAAGGCTCATTTGGAAGTACGGTGGAAAATAGCTTTTACGGAATTCGAGGAAAAAGGTAAGTAGGAAATAAAAAATAAAAATAAAGAAAAAGGAGGAAATAAAAAATTTATTATAAAAGAGTGTGATTTGACCAAAAAAATATCTTTTTCAAAATCTAGGTTTTATTACAAAACCTAAATTTTGGAGAGAGAAAAGTAAATACTTAAATAAAACCTAGGTTTTCAAATGTGAAACCAAACGAGTCTTTAGACTACAACATTACCCCAATATATTGTATTTTCTTTTATCTAAAAAGGAGAAAAAGAATTGGTTTCCTTCTAGGCAAGCCTTTGGAGAATTCATGCATGCATAACTTTGGTTTTCTTCACTTACAGTGTGTTCAACTTCAAGGCAAGCCTTTGGAGAATTCATGCATGCATAACTTTCAAACTTGCGAGATAATTTAATTTAGCCTATAGCTGATGTCCTACAACAAAAACTGAGAAAATACTTCAGGTTGTTATGTGCATCTTAACTCATTTCTTGTCATGTTTTAGTGACAAATGCTTTTAGTTCTTCCATTACTGTGTGTTTAATTTCAAGGCAAGCCTTTGAAGAATTCATGCATGCACATATAGCTTTCAAAATTGTGATATAATTCAATTTAGCCTATAGCTGATGTCCTACAACAGAAACTGATGTGTCCTATTGAATATACCACAAATCATAATAACCTGATGTTACAACCTGAAAGTCAAGAAACAGAGATCAGCTTTTTCTAGGTTACAAAAATATTTAATTAGCTTTCTGCATCAGACAAGCTTGATAGGCTTTCCAGTTCTGCCATGCTAGCTCTAGCAGAAGCAAAGGATTCCGTAGATTCCATTGAAGAAAGGGACGATGCAGTATCTGAATCTGATGACACAACTTCATCATCCAAAATTATGTGATCTTCATCTATTTCAGACGTCTCAGACCCAGATGCCCCCAGCAATAGCTTGTTTATTGCAGACTTTGCCGTCTCCGCAAACCATTCATCCTCAGGAAGTGCACTAACCAGAAATGACAATCATGAACAGTCAGATTCTCATGAGCAAGATATCACATGATATTGTCATTGTAGTTGCATCCGACAATCAATATAATAACTACAAAGCCTTATCACACTATATGGGATCAATTACATGGATCACATGACACCATTTTACTCTATCAAAAGCCAGATATTTGGATAGATTGTTAACAAAAAAAAAAATCTCACTCAATATGTTCGCTTTGGCCATGAACAACGTAAGTTATTCTTTAAACTTCATGCAGTATATCAGGTTTGTCTGTTATTTAAATGAAATGTGATCCAAGCATCGTTTTATCTATTGATTTACTTTTATTTGACAATAAAACGTGAGATCAACTTAGTGGCTGTTAACAAAAGGCTTGTTTGGTAAGTCCGTTGGGAGAACGGATACAGATTCTGAGGTAAATATGTGAAAGGAATTTTGTCTCAGTAAGCGCATGAATGGCTTTTGGATGCCCAAACGGGCTATCCAAACAAGCCTAAAACCGTTGGTAGAATACATTTTTTAAAAAATCCATTTTGACAGAATGCATTTATATTTGGATAAACGTTAGATCCAGAGTACATTTGTTTTGCCAAAAAGGAGTTTTTTTACTCAACATATTTTGAAAGAAGGAGTTATCAAACACTAAAATCTGTAAACTAATAAACTTTTGGGTTCAAAATGAAAAAAGTTGTTGCCAAACAGGCACTTAATTGTTAGGTTCCTCCCCCGTGAAGGTATCACATAATAGTGCCATTTTCTACTTAATTGTTAGGTTCCTCCCCCGTGAAGGTATCACATAATAGTGCCATTTTCTATAAAGTACCTCATAAGCAGATTAATGTAAAATAAGAATTTTCAAGTTGTAAATATAGAAGTTTGAATCGTAAATTTCTAAGTTTTAGCTGTACACAGATACTCAATTTACATTAAATCCCTTATTAGATCATTAATTGCTATGCTCTATTTTTTTCCCTCTTTTTGAGTGGAAATGGTCAAAATCTCATTCCACATCAAATAAGGCATACAACAATATGCAAATAGCATCGAGCTGAAATAACCAAGCAGGTTGACAATAAAGGAGAAAAATTAGATAAAAGAGACCGTTACTTTACATCAGGACCCCATAATAGTCATTTTAGTCACTTCTCACTATTATTATATATTAAATCTATAATCAATCACACTATTCACAGGCTATGAATAATACAATATCACTGTTCATAAATCATGAACAGCATGATTCATTAGTTAATACCTCAGGTAATGCACAAGCACTAAACAATACCTATTTATCTGAATTTCGACTTTATGGTTAAAACAGAAACCAATAAAAAGGATATAAGATGATAAATCTTCTATAGTCATTGTTTTAATAAGCCAAATTTTAAATGAGATATGTCATCATTTTGTTTGTTGATTTACTTTGGATGTGAAAAGCGTGATGAACTAAAATGACACTTGTATCATGTGACATGAGAGGATCCTCGTCCAGTAGAAAAGAGGTGAGCATAGGAAAGAGGCAAGAACATAGGCTGAAGAAATGAATACCTCTGTAAATCTATGCCCCTAGCGGAGAACGTCCTGATGGCACGAGCAATTATAGCTGATGCTATTTGATGAACATGCCGAGATGGATACCCCGCAAAGCGTGCAATTTCAACAGTGAAGTGCATATCAAGAATCAACTGCAACAAAGAGTCGATTATCATTCAGAGGACCCAAAAAACAACAGCGAAGAACTCATATTAATGTCATTTAAAGACTTTAAAAATCAAGACTTTGCTTATCATATAAATAAGTTATCATAAGGGCATCTTGAATTTATTATTCAATTCTACAAAGCCACAAATTCATCCAAATTCATCCTTTGGCAACGCAGTGGAGAAGTACTTATAAATACTTTTACATAAGCCGAGGCAAATATGTGCAGGAGATTGTCTCGTTTTGTGAAAAAACACTGTTGAACATAATTATAAGTGCTTATAAGCACTTTTGGCAATTTGCCAAACAGTGCCAATAATAATAGGGGGAACATTGTCTGCTTAAGCTTCAAAAGCATTTCATGTTCATGATGCTCATATTAATCAAACTAATGGATTTTAATAAGGTAACTTATGACTCAATCTAATGAATCTTCAACTCAAACGCAAATAAGATGAGAAAGAGGTAGTAATCTGAAATTATAGAATATTGCAACTGTATCTAAAATTCAGGGCAGAAAATAGGGGGGGCACCCCTTGAACTTTGGCCACTTGCAAAAATCTTCTGCACGTTCAAACCCACAAAATGTGTCCTTCTATCTATTTTACCCATAACGATGTTATCTCATGAAATATGTGGCTAGTTGTTCTTGTTCAGGGTGCTACAGGAGAAATTAAGTGGCCAATGGAGAGATGGTGTTCAAAGGAAAAATAGAGAGAAAGACCTACTTTCCAGAGGAGAGGTTTATATCTGTTTTCCGGTTTTGAAAGTTTATGGGCATATATGCAATAATGGAAGTGGCCAAAAGTTTAAAGGACGTTTTTGCATTTTCCCTAAAGTTTGATGCATAATAACATTATTATTCATAAAATTAATGATACAAATGATTAGAACTTGTTTCAGAAGAAGATAAGGAAATAGAAAGGGCAGCTTCTAGATGTCAAAGTACCTGCTGCAAGCCAAATGGCTGTAAAGGTGCTGAATTATCCTCTAACACACCCCAGAATTCTTGCTCATCTGATAACCACATAACAACGGTCTCTGTTAACCTAGCAAGTAAAATTTTCTGTATTTTTTCTTTCCCAAGTAACACATCTCCAGCCACAGTAGCTAATTGTTGCAGCTTTGAAAATAATGCCTGCACATATCAGCAGGAAACCAACAAGATAACAATTATTAACTTTGATAGGAAAGATAGCAATCACGCAATTTAATTCCCTATCCAAATCCAATATATCTCTATTCAATTTTTATTTGGTCAATCTTCAGTTGAGACCACCCTAACACTGATAAAATCTCAAGTAGACAATTTTCTCTATGCAGGCTTCACAAAAGATGGAATTATTAGTAAAAGATTGTCAGTCAGAAAGCTCCCATTTTTCAATTATTAATCAGTCACCTACAAGCTATCACTTGAAATAAAAATGTGCTTACGGTGAAAAGCTAATTAAGACTCGTAACATACAACAAAATGTGACGAAACTAAAACTATGTACAAATAGTAAAATTTTATTATGATAAACACAATATAGACACCAGTTATTCATAAGAATCAAAATTGTCACAAGCTGGAGACCCCTTGTAAAATTGAATTGGATAAGGGAAAAGAAGAATCAATATTCAATACCACCTAAAAGTTAGCATGGAAATACAAAGGGAACATCTAGCCATCAAAAACCCAATAAAAGAAAATAGAGAACCCAAACAAGTTCCACCTGAAATGGAAGTGAAGGCAGAGGCTCGGAGTCCCAATAATGATCATCTCGGTTTTCACTCAAGTAAATTTGGGCATTCAGCCGTGTTTTTCCTTCTCGTGAATATATGAAACTCAATACATACTGCCTGCAGAAGTGATCCCTAAGTTTGTCAAAAGAATGTTGAAGATGTTTTCTCCAGTCCTTCAATTCTACACTAGTGTTAGGAACAACAGTCTCAGCATTTGCACTCTTTGGTTCATTGCTTTCATTTTGTTGCTTCCACATTGATATTACAGCATTTGGTAACAGTTCATCTAAAACGGTAAATGCAACTCCCAAAACTGCAAGTTGTTCTGAGTCTGTCTCAACTCTGAAAGGCATAGCATCTTTCATCTCTGGAAGATTATCATCATCAGAAGGACCTGGCAGGGCTTTGATAAGAGCATCCATGTACTTATCAAATAGCTGAGAAATTCTACTCAGTATGTTTCCTCCGAAATGCAAAATGGCCAAGGGAGTCAACTGTCCCAATATCTCCTGTAAATTGTACCACAGGTCCATGAATACAGCATTTACGCTTAAACTGATCATGGGTGAAGCAAACTTCCATGCAAGTTCAATTTTAGGCATTCAGTTCAGTGCTCACTTTTATAATTACCTACAGATAGTCAAACTGGAACATGACAAATGTAAATGCTAACACAGAGGAGGGAGCTCAAACATGATATAAGTTAAATGATTGTCTGTTTTATTAACAATATCACATGATGAAATCAACTTACCTCAGTTATGTACATAAAACGCATTCCACTATCAACAAGAATGCCACTAGATGATGTCACTATTGCAGACAATGAAGATGCAAATTGTGGTGACAATGGGAAGCATTCATCAGATTCTGTCAAGCCAAGAACTCCTCTTCTAGCACGTCTAAAATTAGATTCTAAAATTTCTTCAACAGAAGGATGCAAAAGCACCAACAATAACTTTGAAATTTTCAGTCCTTGGGACTCCAACATTGAACAATAGTTCAGACTAGCTTGAATGCCAATGCTTGCAGCACGTAAGGCAGAAACAGTCTCGGATGGGGGCGAGTTATCCTTCACCAATCGTACAAAATATTCAATTTCCCACTCTGCCCACTGAACAACCCTATTGGCATAAACAGGATTGTCTCCAAAAATAGAAGCAGATTCCTTTGTTGTCATCGAGATTACAGAAAAAACAAGCCTGGCTAATGTAGAAGAAAACATTTCAGGACAGAGAGAACAAGAGGGAAGCAAGGCATCTATCCTCTTTTGGAGGTGAGACCCATAAAATTTCAACAGTAGTTGGTGTGCTAGAGGTCCTTTTCCAAGCCTGATCAAAGCAGACAAAGCCTTCTTCAGCTCATGAAAGCTAATGGAAGGCTGTTCAGCAATTGAAACCAGCTGGTCCTCAAGCATTGCCTTTCTTTCCAAGAAAGCCAACTTATATGAGGACACTTCATCTGACAAGTTCTCTGAGCCTTTTAGCTCTGCAGAATTCTTTTCTTCGGCACCCATTGCCTCTAATGCTTCTTCCAACTTATGTTCAGCCAGGAGAATATCCATATTCTCCAAAAATACTTTTCTTTGGTCATATCTTTCATTTGCTAAGGGCTCAAGAAGTTCACATGTTTCAGGTTCTTGCTGAATTTGATCAACATCATTGCTTGATTGGTTCCATTTTTCTAATTCATGGCAGACACCAGTCATCAAATCCTGCACAAGAATACGTTGAGCCGAAATATGCTTTCGCAGCTCAATCAATTCATGCTTTACTTCCACTGCCTCTTCAGATATCCTACAATGAACATGAAAAACAAAACAAGGTTAAATAATATATGATATTGAGAAAGATGGTTTTAGATAACTCAATACTTTCTTTGCAGTTCAGGTATTGGACTTGTTTGAAATAATAATATAAATAAGCTAGAGATTATAAGCCTTTTCTGACAGCTTGAGATTTCCAATGAATTTGGTAGTATCAAGCAATTCAAGTCTCGTTAACTGCACTTCCCAAAATTGATTTTCATACTAAGAGGTAAACATGGGCACATGTTTTGTCCACATCTCAAGTCTACAGGGATTTTGTATGATGGATACAAATTAAAGATATAAATAAATAAAAGCATTCCTCAACCTTCTAGTGTATCTCAAAGTCTACAGGGATTTTTTAAGTTGGATGCCAATTAATTGTCATCAAGATTCTTGTGTTGAACTTGACTGCTAATAAAAAACTTCCTCACTAAAACCCCTAATTTAAATGCAGATTCCCTGTCCTCCCTTTCACACATGTATCATTGAGCTTTTAGAATGATTATCTCTTCACAAAACTAAACAAAGTTAAAGAAAAAAAAAAGAGTAACAGCTTGTAACTCATCTTTCTACTAAGTTTCCATAATAAGAAAGAACAGATGGAGGAGATTCAGAAAAATGTAACGAAGATGATGTATATCACCTCAAGAAAGCCAGGAACTTTGAGTGCATATTGCCACATAAGTTCTCCACACCATCCTTCAAATCTAAGAGCTCACAGCAAAGCTTTCTAATCCCCTGCACGAATGACGTTTCATCACAATCTAAATATAAATTCACCATGCTATTTATGACTATTCTTTTCTTGCAATCCTTAGAAAAGAACTCTACTAACAAATAATAAAAATGAATTAAAAAGAGATTGATGTTATATACCCTACAAGGTGAAGAAATTGGAAAGCATTAAAACTCATTAGCCTGTCAAAAGACGTCACAGGCATCAAATTTAAAATGGGATGGATTTTTCCTTGAAGTATATAACAGACATTATAAAATTAGAATTTCAATTATTCACTAAAAAATTGCCCTCTGTCTAGATGCACAACATTAAAAGGTTATTGACCTTTCTCAGATTGGTTAATTTATTTTATCACAGTATTTATCTAACCAGATGAAAATTTGAATACAGGTTTCCTTGATGGCAAGAACAATACTTTTTATGGCCATCTGCATCAGCTCTACATGCATTAAATGCCCATTTGAATTAGCAATAGAAGCTACTTTTCCAACATGATTTAGGTCTACATGGTAAGTATGTGAGAGGAATTTTGTCTCAGCTTCCATGAATATGCTTTTCTAACATTAATATAAACAGGCCTTAAATCATTGGAAGCGCGATGAGAAGCTCAAGTGCAACTCCTTTTATTTACAATCATGTTGGACAACATTATCATTTATGCCAAATCCAAAATCAGGTTTGCTCAAATGAAAAAAAAAAAAAAAAAGCCTTGACAGGGCCATTTAAGCATAGGTTTACAACACATATCCCAAACCAAAGTAACATGTAGAAAGGGGCAAGCCACATGGGGGAAGGGGAAAAAATGTGTAGCTTTTATTTTTGTCCCTCCATATGTTAAGATCTAGATCCATCCCTGCCAAACCATGAATACAAAAACCAACATGAATGCTTTATGGTTGGAGAGGAATGCTCATATTCTAAAGGGTATTTCTTTGTCTTTGGAGCTCTTTTTGGAGAAGAGTATTCATGTCCTCAATATGGTGTTTCTGATCAGTTTTCGTTTTTTTTTTTAAGCAAATCATATCAGTATCTGATGGGATTACCCCTCACAATCAACCTACATCCTTCCCTTAGCAGAAGGATAGGAGGAGGACGTGAGGTAGTTAAAGAGAGTTGGCTTGATCAGAAAGCCATGTGACTTGTATTAAAGGTTATTTTTCCTTTTTGGATGTCTTGGACATCTCTTAAGGATAAAGATCGCCACGTATGTATTGATAGCTTGAGCTATCAAATTCATGCTCTCAAAAAGAGCTGGTAAACATAGAAGAGGTGAGTGGTGACCAAAGAAAGGGATACCGAGAGCTCAAGAAGGTAAAAAAAAAAAAACACATCTTGAAGTAAGCCACCAGGGTGATTCATTTCAGAGGTTGGAGTTTCAAAACAGTAAGCAATGATATGTCCTTCATTGTAGAAAAAAAATCAAGACAGATGGCACTTGAGGCTTTGGTACATCCCAAAATCTTTCAAGGTAAGTTCTTCTTATCATATAGTATTAGAACATTCCACTACAACCCCAGCTACACCTATACAGCCCCCGCATCGAAGATGGTATTGAAGTATTTGCCCATGGCTCGAATGCAGCACAAAGATTGCTATAAGGGCGCATGAAGTGCAGGTGAAATGTCAAAGGTCTGGCCTGGTTCGTGTCATAATTTCTCGCAAATATACCAACACACAAATATTGAAATTTTTCCGTCCTAGGGGACGACAATGCTTTCGTCCAAACCACAAAACATCAAAGGCGTTATTCAATTTTTAAGGACCATATGAACAGCAACAAATCAAGCATAACAACTCAAAATTTCAATTTTTAAGTCGAAAAGTGAATTCATTCCTCTCAAGAACTAACATTTAGCTAATGCAATTGCAAATGAACGGATGGGAGATTAACATTGGAGAAGTGAGAAGAAGAGCGAACCTTTTCAGTGTGGGACTGGTAAACGGAGTCAACCTTGCTCTGCGGGATTATGCTTTCAATGGATGGAAAGTCATCTTCTTCCTCGCTACTCTCCATTGCTGTGTTTTCACCTTTTTTCCAGATCTTTACGATAAGATGATCTCGTTTCTGGGTCAGTGCGCACAAGCTGCAGCAGTAGAGCAAGATGAACGCAAGAGATGAAGCGGAGTGTAGAGGTCAAACCTCGAGATCATTGCAATTTTGGGTTTTGATTTGTGACGTTTTTGTTATATTTAGGTAAGAATTTTTTTACAGTATGCTTCTAGTTGTGGAAATTACATTTGATTGAATAATCCAAATTGCCAGTTTAACAACACCAAACATCAAAATGAAAATTTTATTCTTAAGGATGAACAGGTATGAAGTATGAACTGTGTAATAAGTCGATGAAGTTTTCTTTCAAAAATTAAGTGAAAAACTCACTTTTGCGTTAATCGTTAATCATTAATCATTAATTTGCTGGCTTACCAAACTACTTATTAATTAATATTAATAAAATATAAATCAATACCACATTCTCCCCTTAATACAAAAATCAGTTGACTTTCTTAATATTAATGTTATTTAAAATTATTTATTTATGTTTTCGTTACATTATATATAAATTTATAAGATAGATAAATTAATTTTAAAAATAGTAAATATAAATTATTTAAGTAATGCATGCAGCTTTATTAATATTTAAAAAAAATCAATTGACTTTTATATTAAAGATTAAATGTGGTACTTTAAAGTATTTCTAATATTTTTTAAACTAATTTATTTAATTTATAAACATTTATACACATAAATAAATGGGGAATTGCACTAATGTTCTATGGAAGACAAATTTCACAATCAAGTTCCAAAAGATCATTAAAATGATATGAAATTTCAAGGGATTTATATGTCATTAATTGAAATTTTTTTGAGCAAAAAAAGATTAATTGAAACTTTAGAATTGTGAAATAAAGAGTTTACCTAACTTGTCAATCAATAAATTAATGTGTCTTTAATGACAAATTATAGTATCACTAATAACAAGTTAATTTACACTAATAATAAGACACGTTATAATGTCACTAATGATAAATAAGAATGCTTCAATTAATAAGTCAATGTGCATTAATGACGAGTCAGGTACCACAATTGACAAATTAGGTCGTGATAAATTATTATGCCATCGTTAACAAATC
Source organism: Vachellia pachyceras (assembly GCA_025593235.1). NCBI lineage: Eukaryota > Viridiplantae > Streptophyta > Magnoliopsida > Fabales > Fabaceae > Vachellia > Vachellia pachyceras. Next base: position 17,409 of record JANTPZ010002897.1, read on the forward strand.
ATAACGTTTCAAATAACAAGTCAATATGCTACTAATAACAAGTAAGAGTAAACTCATTTTTTTCACAATCTTAATTAATCACACATGAATCTCTTGAAACTTCATAATAATTTAATGATTTTTGAAACCTGATTATAATAATTCGGCTTTCGTGGGACTTAGATAGGTTTTTTTTTCAGTATTGTTAAGTTCAATTGAAAACAATTCTTCTAAGTTCCAAGAATAACATCTTTTACATTCATGTGAATTCAAAATCTTATTCTTAAGCGGATAGGGAATCTCCCAACAAGATTAATGCTTGTTACTAGTTGATGAGGTTATATGGTATGTTTATATGTATATGGTACTTCGGTTGATTCTTGCTGATGTATGGGGATGTATATAATTATTTCCCGCTGATTTTGGGTCTCGAGAATTCACCAAGGTAAATCAAGGTATGTCTTAAGGTTCAGAAAACGTTTACAAAAATACTTATCAATTCTTGTACCCAAAACACCAGCTGTTGCCAAATAATTATTCTCACTGGTGGACCTACATTAAGTCTAGTGGGTGCAGCTGCACCCCCTGACTTCCAAAAAATTAGGTATATATTAGTACTATATGATTTATTTTGCATCCACTCATTTACTAATTTTGAACCCACTAAATTTTTTCTTAAATTCTTTTTAAAAAATATTAAGAATAAGTCCAACTTATTTTCTAAAAAAATAGTTTGAACCCCTAGACTAGGGTCATGAATCTGCCATTGATTATCTTGGCTTGCCCGAAACACACTATCATTTGCATTACAATTGTTCATAAGCTGCGCCGTAGGGCTAAACAAGTTCATCCATCAAGCAGCTGAGATGTCCCAACCGAAGTATGGGCTTGTTTGGTAAGTCTGTTGAGAGAACGGACACAGATTCCGAGGTAAATATGTGAAAGGAATTTTATCTCGATAAACGCAGGAATGACTTTTGGATACCAAAACGGGGCTATCTTGGTTTCATTCCAGCTTCTACCTTTCCACTTCAGCATTGTTCTATGGGCAACTACTTTCACAACCACATACTGATCTCAAGGTGTGTTGCTTTCTTCCAAATATTAAGAATTAGAAAATGAAAGTTTCTCTAACTACCAATCAGAATATATTATATAATAAAGATATAAAAAAGAAAAATAGACGAAAAGTTCCTATTTAAAAATTTTAGGGATAATTAATCTGCCGATTGTTGTAATTTTAACCCGTTTTTAACCATATACCTATAATTTTTTTTCCATTTTACAAGATCCTTATAATTTCACATGTTTAATTAGGTCCTTATAATTTTTTTCCTTTTGTCAAATCCTTATAGTATTTTACATAATTAATATTTTTGGTCAGATCCTTATAGTGTTTTATTCTTATTCTATAACTAATAACCTTCTATAAATAATAAATTATTGTAATATTCCTATGTTAGTAGTCTTTTCAAATTTTAAAGTAAACATATATATTATTTATTTTGCAACTTTAATTTTTATGACTATAAACTTTTATGTATGATAATAAAATTTTCTAAAAATATAATATAATTGTAACAAATTTATGATTAATAATAATTCTTTATTCTAATTCATTAGTAATTTCTAAATGGTTAAATTAAGTGTCTTGTCAGATTGTATAACTAGTAACTACCAATTTAAAAATGAAATAAATTTAAAGAATAAAATTAATAAATAAAATTAAAAAACTACAAATGACCTATTTAAAAATTAAGTGAAACTATAAAAACTTGGAAAAAGATTAAAGGACCTAATAAAAATAGAAAAAAATACTATAGAGACCTTACTAAAAATTGATTGAAACTATAAAGATCAACAGATCAATTATTCCATTATTTTATTAAAGATAAATACATGAATTCAAATATCGGTATTTTCTATCTATAAAATCCTGCACATTATTAGTATATATTGTATTAAAGGCATATCAAGTTTATGATCAATAAAATTTCCTAACACAACTTCATAATTTTAGCTAAAAAACCACTGAAACACACCATGCAGAATTAATAGGATAGATTTCTCAAATATATATATATATATATATATATCCTAGTCGTTATCAATATCACCTAATATAAAACAAACAAGTGAGTACTGCAATACAAGTAACCAAGTCATCTAAATAGGTACTCATGAATTTGTACATGGTAAAGATTTCATTATTCTCTTCCAATGTCTATAGGCAACGCTATAAGGGAATTTGCTCATTGATTCCCCGGAAGCCTTCCTCTGGAAACCATGTGCTCTGATTTCTGCACCCATTAACAAAGTCCACAATTACATAGAACATTACTGAAGGACATTAATTAAATATATAAAAATATTGTGTAAATTAGAAGCAGAATCTTCGCTACACTTAATTTGTTAACTGGTGATGCAAACTCAATTGCTGAATCCATTTTCCTATAAGGAAAAAAGAAAAGAAGGGAAAAAAGAATGCATTCTGATATTCTTATGCAGCTTCTGGTTTATCAAGCAATGAAGCTAACACAAACCACATTGAAAAAACTTCAGTTAAAAGTGAAGATTAACAGTCCATTTTCCAACATCAACCACTATCTTTTATCCTTAGCATAAAAGCTAGTCAATGTTTGAATTTGATAATTGATCAGAAAAAGAAAGATTATGTCACCTACGGCCTTATAGAGAAAGGGGAAGTGACTGTAGGTTCAATAGGAAAGATTGATTTATCAGAGGTAGGAATGAAAGAAGAGGTAGGTATGAAATCATTCGAGCAATTGAATAGAAGACTCTAACCAGCAAGAAAACAAACTCAATAGCTAATGCGCCCATAATCAAACCCTTGCTTCTTTCTTTACTACTTACTAATTGGGTCACATCACTGCCCGTTGGGGAATAGAAGACTTGATAATCAGTCCAGAGATGAGCTCTCATGCTACAGAAAACCTTTCCTCTGCTTTTCAGTCGAGCTCAACCCTCTCACTTCGCTCTCACACCTAGGTTCCTTGCCTTGATATTACTTACTTGTAATAAAAAGGAGGTACGGCCTATGGCACGAGCAATGAGATCAATCCTTCTTATTTCATCGGAGGACGGGAAGAAAGTCATTGCTAGCTCTTTGTCTAATGCTATTGAATCTCTTAATTATAAAACCTCCACACACGGTCTTCCAAATTTATAATTTTTTTCAAAGCATCTCTATAATTTTTTTTAAAACATGTCTATTGATTGTATATATTAAGGAGGTTTCTACTAAAAGTAGTTCCGATAAACATCATTAAAAATAGTAGCTTTGAAAAACCAACACATATTTATTACAAATAACCAACTTAACTAATTTTCTTAACACTCAAAAATTGGTTATCTGCCTCTTTTATTAAGGACTGGAGGTAGTACTTGACAATGCGATGATTCCAATCAGTATGGTAGAATATACAACCTAACTTTCAGCATCAGCTTTGACTGGTGTCAACGAAAGAAATTTTTTATACTGTTTTTTTTATCTTTCAATAGATATTTGTTCTCTACAGCAAAATCCATCCAGGAAAAATGAAAATGCAGCAACATACCTGCTCAGTGTATGGCAAATATTTCCCATCAAAAGTTACCACCACACGATCCTTCCCATCCACTCCTTTAACTTTGTCAACCGAGCAGTAGAAATCTATAGCTGACATACTACATAATAAATGAACAGCAAGAAAATACTTTCAAGCTAGCATTTACGGACGAACAATTGATGAATTGGTAATGGTGTTCTTTTACCAACTCCGACATTATATTTAAATATTCTCAACGTCATATTGGGATAGTGGTTGATTAACACAACAATATTATGTGCCATCCATCATATCTTTTGCAAAACGTTCATAGTGTTTCAAAGGAAACTGGAGAAAAAAATCCTTAGTTCCTACATGAAGCACAAAATTGACGTAAACATAAAAATTATAAAGAAAATTGAATCAGCATTTGCCCAATGGATTCCAAAAAAGTGACACAGACATGGACATGTCAAACTTCAATAAAGATGTGTGTGTGTGTGTGTGTGTGTGTGTGTGTGTGTGTCTGCACCTGAAACAAACAGAAACCATGTCGTCTTACCTATCAACATCTCTTGTACACAAATTTTTTATATAAAACTAGGTAGAACTAGAAAAGTGCATAGGTAACAGTGATAAAGTAATTTAGATTGGAACCGAAAGGGATTAACTTCTATAACTAAAATGAACATTTCTTAAGAACTCCGTTTCATTATTTACCTCTAGAGCAGGAAGATCAACAAAATCTGCTCATAGCCGTTTCAATGATAGAGATATACAGAAACAAGTAGCATAAATATTTATACATCAGATGTAATAAAAAAGGTCATTGTAACATAGATCAAAACTTACATCCCATCTCCAAATTCTTCATTGATGATTTCTTTTATGCTTTCACCAAAATGCATAACAGCTTCGTTCAACCTATAAAATAGGAGATCAACATAACCCCAATGACATCAATTACCAAAACAGAACAAGAGCTGATAACTCAAAATATCAGATTGCTCAATGTCCTTCAGAGTATTTACCAGTATTATAGTACACATTTATACCACAGAAATGTTTTTCATCCAATAATACATCAGAAAATGCTCACGATGATTATCTCCCGCATTTTGACCTATCAAAATAATCTGCCACTGCCAATACTCACTTCATCCACAAGAACGAGAGTACGTTCACCTGACACCAGCTTGATCATTAAGATTGATTTTATCCAATCAGCTATCTTAAGACTTCTTGCAAGAATCCTGAGTAAAATTCTATATGGAGTAGGCTTGTTTAAAATTAAACGAGCAGAGTATTTAACCCAATGAAAGCCCAGGAACACCCCTAAACCTAATAACAGAAAAAGACTACAACTTGAAGGCTAACAAGGACAATATCTCGTGACTACAAAACAGGATTTTCATCTCAGAAGGGAATAATCGAGGAAACCCGGGCAATCTAATAAAGGGGTTGTACCTGTAGACAGTGGGTTCTTGGATAAGATTAGGGTCAAAAGACCTCATGGGGGTTTTCATCATCTCATGCAAAAGATCTTCCGGCAGATCAGGCAAGGCTGCCCGCAATTTAGGGGCAGTCTCAGGCTTAAGCTGAGCCTGACGCTTGAGAAGTTGAGCAACATAGACATTAGTGAGTCCAGTCTCCTGAGCTAACTGATTGTAGGACTTGCTGCTCTTGCGCTTCACAGCCTGAAGGCGACTCGTTATGGTGCTTTTGTTCTCCATTTCTGCGGAATTCAACATGAGATAGCGAAGGCAAGTTAGATTCGCATGCGCTTATGAGCTTATCCAATTAGCCAACACCCTTTTCCTATGTAAACTTCATAATGAAAAATAAAGCATCTGTCATATGATAAGATAAAATATAAAATCAAATAAGTCCCAAATATTTTTAAGACAGGTTTGATCTATAAGACAGTATGGCCCAATGATGCCCAGCAGCTCTTTTAATTTTTTTCAAAAAGTGAGGTGAAGTTTGAACCTTACCAAATGAATTATAAAAAAAATATTTATGTAACAAACTCAGATTTGATGGAATACATGGAAAAATTTGTACAGCTGCTACTAGTTCTACTCTGCCTATTGCATTAGTGTCTTGTAGATCTATAAGACAGGTTTTGGTCTTCAAGGTTTAATATTTTTACATCGTCGTCATCAAATTTTACCTGCAATAATGTCAAAAGTTAAGAATTAAATAAGAACGTGGTTCATTACTTCCTTGTTACCATTAAAAAAAATTAATCCTTATCAAGTTTTCTTGTCACACTTGCTATTTTACTATTGTAAATTTTTGTATAAATGCTTCTAGAGCTTGTTTGGATAGTCCGTTGAAAGAACAGACACAGATTCCGAGGTAAATATGTGAGATGAAATTTGTCTCGGTAAGCGCAGGAATGACGTTTGGAACGCCCCCCAAACAAACCCATAATTAATGTTTAAAATTTGTAAATTTCTATAATGAGAATTTGTAAGTTTCCATTATTAGTTGTTTAGATAAATGTGTGCATTTGTATTTTCACTCAAAACATAGTAAACGTGATGATAATGCTAGTGAGATTGGATGGATACTTGTCATTTTGTTAAATTCTGCCTTACTTTTAAAAAGTAATGAGTAATATTATTTACAAATGGCATATAAGCAGAAACGATATATCCTGATGTCAATGCCTACCATTATTTTCCAACACATTATATATTTAGATTAAGTGAGAATTTTGACATTAAGTGTTATTTTCAATTTCTGTGTAAACTTTAAACGTCATGTCATGTAGTTATTAGACATTTGGAACTTTGTCTAGTGATCAAAAGAACCGATAAACACCTGGATAATACCTGAAAAATTATTTTATGTGCAATAATCAAATGAATCATACAAATCATTATACATAGAAACAGTGCCGGACTGTTTAAAGGTGTAAGCTATTTTTTTATAAAATAAATGAGACTTATTCTTAATATCTTTTGAGAAGAATTTGAGCAAAAATTTAGTGGGTTTAAAATTAACAAATGATGGGGTTCAAAATAAATTACATAGTACTAATATATAACTAATTTTCTGAAAGTCTGGGGATGTTGCCGCACCCGTTAGAACCTATGTAAATCCGCCTATACATACAAAAGTAATTCTTGAGTTTAAACAACTAAGAATATTGTATAACTCACCACAGAACTTTAATTCTGGAGCCAAAAAGATCTTCACCGTGTTTTTCGGTATGGAAAACCTGAGCGGCCAACTAGATTAAAAATCAAACTTGCAGTAAAATATAATTTATTAAACTAGCAAGGAAAGACACAAGGTCATAAACTAGTGATGAAATATATTTTTTAATGTGAAAGAGGAAAACACCTAACCAATGTCTTTTATATTAATGATACATTCAATTACTTATAATAGTCATATAAATGAAAAGAAATAAAAATTCGAGGAAGCAAAATTTAGCTAAGTATTACACACTAAATTACTTTCCTAATTATGAAATAAGTAATGAGGTTTAATTTTTCAGGAAGTTAAAACTTTCGGTGAATATCACGAGATGAAGTCTTGCATATTCTTCAGAAAGTTTAACTTCCTGTTGGCCAAAAAAAAAAAGGAAGTTTAACTTCATGTTTTAATTTACACTCAACCAAGCTCAACTGCTTTTTGATGCCATCCATTAAATTTAACTTCCTTTGTTTCCCAAATATGAATTAGCTGTTAGTGTAGGATTTGACCAAGAGGGGGTGAATTGATCACTTTTAAAAATTAAAAAACGAAATCACATAAATTAAATAAAGTCACCGAAGAGCAGAGAGATTTGAACACGAGCGATTTATCCTAGTTCGGTCCTTCTGACTTACGTCCAGTTCCCAAAGCACCTCTGAAATTTCCAAATCCACTAACCAACAACAATACAGGCACACCGGGTCTTTACAACAGGAGGCTCACTTCCCCTTACAACACGCACTAAAACAGAGTCTCACGCACTCTGTTTTTCAACTCAAATTCAACCCAACTGATTCAAGGTCCTAATCTTGAATATCTCACAGGAATATAACAATATTTGACAGAATAAACTCTCTTGTAAGAGTTGATAGTCAAATACTCAATCTCACAAAATTCTGATGAACAAGGATGACAGAAGATGGTTACAGAGAATAATGGCATAATAAATTTCGTTCATCATCTCACTTTTCTGTCTCCAAAGCTTCTTTATTTATAGTTGAGATTGCATTTAATAGTCGTTACACTGAATTTAAATATCCGTTAGAAAGAAACTCGTATCCGTTACTCAGAACAGCTGCGTTTATTCATCTGTCATAAATGCTATATTAAATCCTGATCAACTGTCGCGGCGGAAGGCATTAATGCTTGGAGATATTCCATAAACAACTTGAGTTGCTTTAATGAAAGAACTACAGTAGCATTTATGAGAGCAGGTAACATTCAAAATGCTTCAACATGAAAAAGGAAAGCTCTGGTAAACGCTAGGGGTAGCTGTGTCAAAGAAAATGAGAACTCGAGTTTGCAAGATTCTATGACTCGAGTTCTATCACATAGGAATTAATAGCTCAGTTGTAATACTTCCAGTTCTGATAAACATGACTAGAGTTTTGGAAAACTTTCATTTGAAACTTGAGTTAGTAGTGAAAGTTCTGAAGTATAGTTGAAAAACTTTTATTTGAAACTTCAGGTTTTGATATCAAGTTTTGAAGTCCAGTTGTAAAACTTCAAGTTATGAAAATGAGAACTCGAGTTCTAAAACTTGTGAAAATCTGTCCAGTTGAAAAGGTCCTCAAGACTCGAGTTCAGAATCTCAGGAACTCGAGTTTTGAAAACTTCAGTGAAGACTTGAGTTTGAACATCAAGTTTTTGAACTGAGAAAATTTTGCAAAGTATGGAACTCGAGTTTTGAAAATAGCAGGACTCGAGTTTTATGAAACTTCCAGTTTTCAATTCAAGTTTTGTGAAATAGTTGTGGAACTCGAGTTCTGAAAAACCTGAAACTCAAGTTCTATGAAACTTGAATCTAAAACTTCCACTTCTCATGCCAGTTCTGCGAAACTCGAGTTCTGTGAAATTAAAAACTCGAGTTCCATAACGTGATTGGAAAACTTGAAGCTGAAACCTCAAGTTTTGACTGCACGTTATGGAATTGCAAGTTCTGAAAATTTAGGACTCAAGTTCTTAAACTTGATCACAAAACTTCTTTTCAAAACTTCCAATTTCAATATCTAGTTTTGAAAAACAATTATAGAACTCGAGTTTTCAAAACCTGAGACTCGAGTTTCAAATCTCTTATGACAGATTCAACGCAGTTTCAAAAACATTAAGCCAGATTCCAAATCTTGCAAAGCTTTGACTTTAAGTTTTGCTTCGGGAAGCTCCAGAAACTCATCAAACTCGATTTTTATCTTCAAAAAATAGTTTTGAGTATTCAAATAAAGTTTAGATGAATGGTAACTAAATTTTTGATAACATAACATATATTTGAAACATTTTAACATTCAAATTGAGTTATTTAACCACATCATCTTTCAATTAAAAAGAATGCACAAATATATTTGTAAATAATTATGCATTATAAAAACTTTTGCTATGTATCAATATGCATTATAAAAACTTTTTGCTCTTTTATATTTGACATCATTAAAGCTAATTATATCTAACATTCTTCCCCTTTTTGATGATGATAAATCCTTCATAAAAAATATGTATGGATATAAAAGCAAATATGATGATGCACCATATTTTTCATGACAATGTCTCCCCCCATTTGACATCAACAAAAAGTTTGAGATAATTGTTGAAAAAAGAGTTGATATAATCTTCATTTGAATGCCAATTAAATTCCAAATAATTTACAATTTTTTTTAAGTTTTAAACAAAGGAATGTTTTCATGAAAACATATTTAAAATAGATTGTTGAGGCTTTTAAAATGGATTTGAAAGAGGGAGGATTTAGAAATTGAAAGAAGCATTTGAAAATAGATTTGAAATAAATTTGCAAAGATCTCCTTTATCCTTAATAGAAACCAGAGATGTTAAAACAAGCTTGAAAGATAATGAAGGGTTTAGAAATGCTCATTGGATTAGGCAAAAATGATGATTGATCTTTAAAGTCTTTTGACATCCTCTCTTGTTGTTTCCACCATGCTTGTGCTATCTGTGCACCTCAGATGTCATTTCCAAGATTCTTCCATCTTTCTTCCATGTTGGCATAAATAATGTTGCTTTGAAGGAAGTTCCTAATAAATCTTATGAGCAAGCATCAACAATATGAGTCCGATGAATAATTTTCAACTCTCCGATCATAATGTCAAATTCATTCTTGTAAAGAGATTAGTTAGCACAAACAAGCATGAGATATTTGTTTCAACATAAGGTGTTCAAATAATGAACATGAGAGGAAAAGAAATAATAATGCATCATCAAATAAGGCGTGCTTCGTTCCCATTCCCAATCGATGTCGGACTTCACACCCACCTCATAGTGCTCAGCGTCCTCGCTGGCACACCGACCGGAGGCCTAGCTCTGATACCATTTGTTCAGCGTCCTCGCTGGCATACCGACCGGAATCCTAACTCTGATACCATTTGTAAAAATGTGGATACCTTTCCCTCGTAGACGTGTTTTCTGGAGTATTGTAGAACTCTAGGAGAGCAAAACACTGTCATGTTTGCAACATGAACGATATCTACGATGGAGGGCTAATGTTACATTGGGAGTTGATGAAAAATAAATGAGGGACTAAACTTCATACTTTTTCAGTTCTGATCCCATCCTTGTAAACATGATTAAATTTCTTTTTATCTGAACATCCGACAATAATTTTAATTACTTTTTTTTAGAAATATAAGGAACTAGTGATCCAACACCGTTCTTTTTTTCTTTTCGGCCTACGATAACGATGAACACCATTCATTACTTGGGAAATGTCACTATTCAAAGAATTAAGATAAAAAGTTGTGGTTATAGCTTCTATGTCTAATTTAACTTCAAGGAGAATTGTATTTAGGTCCCACGATAGTAAATTAATTACTCTAAAGTCTCAATAGGTTGTTAATAACAAATCGAGTAACACCATTGTCATGTAAAATAGTTATCATTAACAACCTCTTGAGAGCTTAGAGTAATTAAACAGTTTTCAAAAAAAGAAGAGTCGTAACAAGTAGGGAGAGAGTTTCTCGATCTAACCTGACAAATACTTCCTCCTCTTGAAGGACGATTCTTGTGCACCGTCTCGTCTTTGAATCAGAGCACGAGCCGGAAATGCGACCGTAAGAAACATCCCAATGATTGATAGATAAATTGATGAATTTTAACTTTATTAATTATTTTTATTCAACACTCTTCTCTCATTAAATACTCCACAAGGTTGGTTCATGGAGTAGTAGAACGGTGATTACATAACTTGTGTTTGCTACCCTATTAAGTAATAATAAAATGAATTTCGTGTTTTTTCAATATAAATAAAAAAATGTGAAATAAGGTTTTTAACTCCATTGGAATTACAAATGATAGGAATAAACATCTCAGAAATTATTGTTGTTGTTATTATTAATCAACAAACACAACACCCTCTTATCAATGTGCGTCCACTGCGCTGCGTTCATTCTCCACAACGTAAATAAGCTCAATTTTTAATGAATTGTCAAACGCTATAGTTTACAAGTTAATGAATTTTTGGATTCAAAATACATTTTGAATTCAAAAAAGCTATTGTCAAACACGCTCTATGTCAATTTTAAATCGGATCCCTATAATCTGTTTTATTTCAGTTAGTCCTTTATAAATTTCATGGATTTTATAAAAATTTTCTTCATTTTATTTCATACCGTTTTAATACATATGCATTTTTATAAATAAAATTTCATACAGGTGAATTGAAATTCTCATATCAAACAATGAGAATAAGGGCCCAATTTCCAAAAAAAAATTCAGAATTGAGATTCATTATAGAGACACGGATGGATTAATTTTTTTTAAAAGATTGGTAGCTTGAATTAAGCTACAAACACAATGAGTAATTGAGCAAGATTGCTTCATACATCTAGCGCATGTTTCAAATGAGATTGTTTTCTGCAGGTAACACCCAAAACAATAAGAATAGGAGTAAATTAATAACCATGAGATGATCACTGAAGATATTCCTCCGTATATATAAATAGAGCTTGTGCATGTTTGGGAAATCTTTCCTTCAATATGTACGCAAACCAATCCAAAAAAATATCTTGAAATCCGTAAAAAAATACGTCGAAATTCATAAAAAACATATCAAAATCTGTAAATTTTTCTTAAATTCCATAAATTCTTATCGAAATCTATAAACTCTTTTCTCTAATTCCCAAACACACACTTTATCTTTACATCTCAATGATACAATGATGCCTAAATGGTAAATACACGTCAACTCTTGTCTTGACATCTGTGGATTAGTTTTTTTTAAATAATTTTACGAAATTTTATGTTAATAGAGAAGTTTTGTCTGGATTCCCATGAAAACTTTTTTTGGACGTTCTGTGGTGATTATATAATAGTTGGGTATTTGGGTGGCAATTCGCATTCAGAACACCAAGCAGAGCAGAAGATGACAGTGCAGTGCTTTTCTCACTCTAATTCAACACGCTTTCTTTTGCCTGCTTCTCTACCTCCTTCGGCTCACAACAACGTTCTTCCCTCTGCAATTTCGCCTTTCCCGTCTTCAGCCACAACAACAAGAGTTTTTTTCTCTCTCCCTCCTCTCCGCCGCCTCTTTCTATGTCTTAGTCTCCTTACTTCCTCCTCCTTCTTCTTCCGCCTCATCTTTGCCATCTTCCTCTTCTTCAAAATTCCCCGTCTCTGACTTCTTTAAGCTCCCCCAATTCTGGTGGCGTTAAGGCTTTGGACCTGCTTAATGGTTCCGGGGAAGTTCCCACCAATGGGGACAAGCTTTTTCTTTCTCTTCATTGATTTCTTATTTTCTGCTTCTTGTTCCGTGAAGTATTATATGCTAATGCCATATAATGGTTACTTGCTTCCTTAATGGAAAGATTGTATTTAATCCTTTAGCACTATATAACTTAAACAAATTTATTTGACTGAGATCGTCCTAGAAATTGATTAAGAAACTTATCTTCTGTTTTTGAAGCAATGAGCTATAGTTACTTGTGTATCTGAGGTGATCTGCCTAGGGAGTTTTTTTTTTCCATCAGTCAAGCAATTTAACATCAGCTGAGTATATGGTGTTATTAACATACTCGTGTGCTTGTTTGTGATGTGAATGAAAAGTAAGATGCTCTTGCACCATTAACTTGCTAATGTGAACAGAACTGAAAGAACTCAGCATCCAGAAACAAGTCTTCTGGTTCTATTGGCACTTGGACCAGCAGGCCCAATAAAACTCTAATGACCTGTATCTCTGGAAGCTAGCCTGTGGGAGGCTTGCCCAATACAGATGCTACAATCATATTTTACCCAATTGAAAATGGAATTTAGGTGATAAGACTCCAACACCATGTTGAAATTTGTGATTGAAGAAAACATATGATCAATGGCAGGCCCCTCATATTTATATCGAACTAGATAGATTTGATCACATAGGATAATCCTTCAAGGGAATGGCAGGTCCCTCACAACATGTCAAATTGAGAATCAAATCTCTTTTGTAAGAGATGTCCACAGTTAGTGCTGAAAATGCTTTGAAAAGATTACCTTTAGGAGGAGGATACATGTGCTTAACAAAAAAATATCTAAAAGACCCCAAGAGCCTGTTTGGGACGCACAATGCTGAGGATGGAATGGAAAATAACGCTCGGATCTCAATTTGAAAAAGTGATAACAACAAAGGACATTGTTAAATTATAATAACGAAGTTCTAATAAATCTTCGTGAAATATGTAAGCCTTGTTTTTCATGCATTCATTCCCTTTTACTTTTCATTCTTCCCATCAACAAATTGCCTAGGTGATATGATAAACTTCCAACTTATTTTCCTCAGGTATCCTTCAGCAGTAATCTAAAACTTACGTCAAAGGAGTGATATACTTTTTTCTTTTGGCTTATTAAAGGAGTTATAGGCCCTATTTGGAATGGTCTGGTTTATTTTCATAAGCACGTTCAACAGTGCTTTTCCGCAAAACGAGACAATCTCCTCCACATATTTGCCTCGGCTTATGTGAATAAGCACTTATAAGTGACTTATGGTAGTTTGCTAAACGAGCCCATATACTAATTGCTTTATGGATTAGAAAAGGCTAGCCTGTTTGTAGATATTGATTATATTTTGGATTAAACTTTGGCATATCTTCCTTCTCAGTTTTATATTATTTACATTTTACCATGTAATTTTTCTTATATTTTTCTGCTCAACAGTACTGATCGTTGTAGTAAACAGTAATCCTTCTATTCCTTCCGTTATAAAAGTTCTTTGACAGGCAAAGGCTGTTCACTACCATTTTTAATCCAACTCGACTTGCAAATGGAGAAGGCTCCACTTTGGGAACACTTATGCCTTGTTTGTTTTGATGGAATTGAGACACATGGATATGGAAATGGAATTGATTTCTATCACCTTTGGTACATGGAAATGCTTATGGAATTGGCTTCTACGTGGAAGCCAATTCCACCAAAAAGATTGGAATTGATTTCCACAGGGTCACCTATGGAAATGTAACAAATTCTATGGATTCTCATTTTGCCCTTCCGATTTTCCATAGGGCGACCACAACTGACGACGGCAAGCAGTTCGCCATTAGCACAACCCACGACCCATGATGGCACCCTTGCAATGGCGCAACCCACATGGCCAGCACAACCCAAGATGACGAGCAGACCCCATCAACAGCACAACCCATGACGGCGAGCACAACCCACGACAGCGAGCAGACCTTATCGACGGCAAAACTCACGATGGCAAGCACAACCAACGATGACGAGCAATCCCCATCAACAGCACAACCCAGGACGACACCCCGACGACGGTGAGCACACACGACAACGGTACCTCCAGCCATGGCAGATTCCCCAATCCAGATTTGATTTCGACGCCGGTAGAGAAAGATCAGAAGCTCTGGGGGTAGCGAGAGTGGGGAGAAGAGCGGCCACCGTGTATAATGAATTTTGAATTGAGCAGTGGTAACATTGAGGACATGTTAGTAATTTCATTTATTAAATATAAATATTTAATAAAAATTATGTCTCAATTCCATGTACATACCAAACACATTTTTAAACTCCATTTCCATTAAAATTAATTCCAACGTACCAAACGGACCGTTATATTTATATAGAATTGGTTAGTCTGAGGCATCAGTGAAGTCAACCTATATGAACTAGGCCTGCAAAGCACAAAATCACAGTACACTTTCAAGTATTTTTGTACAGACAATTGGAAATCCAGCTTAGTCACCGCCTGCCGAAAGATCGAAGACCTTGTTCTTGAGGTTTGTCACCTTAGACCTTAGTATAGATTGTTTCTCTTTAATAATGAGATCATTATTGGATAACAGAATTTTCACATCTACAAGTAAGAAGAAAGATGAAGGGTGTATATGCTTGTGGCAATACTAAATCACTTGGCTAAATAGCTTATGCTATTTTGGTGCCTAATGACTGATCCATGGAAGAAGTGTCTAGAGCCTAACGGGGTCACGAGATTCAAGAACCCCATGTTAAACTGAAAGAAGTGTCTAGAGCCTAAAGTTCAGTGATTTGAGTTGTAATTAAGTCAAAACTATAATCACGGGATGATTAATTTCTTAAAAAAGAAAAAGGAAAGCAAGGAATGATAGACCTTAGGCCTTTGATGTCCAATGGTGTGGTCCACCTCAGTTAAATTTGTTGTCTTTTAAGCCTCATGATGATGCTTAACAACTTGGTTCCAGTTTCGCTGGAAAGCATTAGCAGATTTCTAATTTCCCAAATGTTGTCATTAGATGGGATGGAATATACTCTTAATGATTGTGCTGTAAGAATGAAAATCAACTACATGCATATCACGAGCTTATCATGCTTGGTCATGAGATGCTCAGTAGAGAATGGAGTATAAAGATACACCACTGTCAACGAGATCGAAACCTTGTAGCGGACTCCTCAGCGAAGGAAGCATTGTCACATACACCTGTCAAGTATAGAGTAGTTTTATTTTCATTATGTATAAAAAAAAAAAAAAGAATGAGCCTAGACTAAGTCGAAGGATGTTGTTGGAAGGAATTAGTTTCTTGACGATATATTCGGTATCTTGTTAATAGATTTATGTTATATTTTTACAATTGTTAACTTTTTTTTATTTAAATATCTTTCGTTAGTATAAATATAATTTTTTGTTAGATTTATTAATGTTTATTCGTGACACTTGTCATGTTTAAACTTTAAAGATGTTCAAAACTTAGACTAAATCAATTTAATCGATATAAACTAAATCTTGTCGTTGAATGGGATAGAATCCACTCTTATGATTGTCCAGCAAGGATTAGTTTCTTGTCAACAAAGTTATGCTAATATTAACAATTGGGTTTGTGATATTTTAATTTAAATATTGAAATTCTATGGGGGCTATATGCAACTTCAAAGGAATCTTGTATAACTTAGCCTATTTATAATTGAGATTCTTGAATTTGTAATTGTTTAAAGCTTATATTTGCCAAAAAAGACAAAATAAAGTACTCTTAAAATCACCAAAACCCTGAATTCCCAAACTCTGAATGAGGTGCAGTAACGTAAAATTACCAAACTCTGAATTCCCATTCTGGTATTTGGAGATTGTTGTTATGATTAGTGATTTTCCTTTATATTTCTAACTCATTTTTGGAATTTTTAGGGGAACTTGATTATTATTGATTCTTCCTTTCAAAAAATAAATATCATTTTCCTCCCTACTATACTATACTATACGATTATGCTCATAAAGGGCTTGTTTGGGGAGGCCGTTTACCTCCCCAAAATCCATTCATGCGCTTACCGAGACAAAATTCCTTTCACATATTTACCTCGGAATTTGTGATTGTTCTCCCAACGGACTATTCAAACAAGCCCAAAATAATTGAGATTGATTCACCTTAGCCCATGTGTTGATTCTGACTTAAATTTAAAATTCTGATAAAAAATTAAATAAAACGAAAAAAATTAAATGAATCTATTACAATATGTTTTTACCCAAAATTATCTCAAATAATTCAATTTAACGTAATCTATAACTTTAGCTCATTTTTACCAATAAATTCAACTTATAAGGAATTGACTCACAACCCATAAGATCATAAGTTCAAATCTTATTGTTAGTGTGATGACTTTGTTGGTAGGCGATTTATAGATATATTTATAAGCACTTTCTGAAGTTAAAGATATGAATTGGCCCTGGTGAACCATGTAATCCAACTCACCTAAATTTTTTATATCAAAAAATACTTTTGCTCACCTTTTATTTTAAATAAACACGTTTGTCCACTTTGACCTTTCACATTTTATATATTATAACCAATATATCTATGTCTTATTTATTGTATATATAAATCTACGGACTCAAGCATCCCACATCGCTTTCATGTGGTATTACATTACATCACAAGAGCCATAAATAATACTTCATCATGGTATTTTAAGAAAAATAAAAATTTCAACTTTAATCATCATGATTGATATGGTTTTTTACCTCTCATGAATGCTTAACTAAAATTATTGTCATCAAATACGTAAAAGTGCAAGTAGACCTAGTTCAACTGTTATCTTCAACCAAAATACTAAAAGCTCCTTGTGAGTAATTGAACTAAGGTTGATTCAATCATAATTAAAATACTACTCTCTTTAGTTTAAAATAT
>JANTPZ010002898.1:0-14686 GCA_025593235.1 Vachellia pachyceras
TTTGTATAAGCATATGAGTTGTCAAACTCTATTTGAAGATTATTGTGATTTGTAACCCTTAAACCTCAACATGAAGTAGCATGTAAATAAGTGATGATGCATGCATGAAAATGGGCTAAAAGTGCTAAGTAATGATAAAGAGATAATCATGCATGATAGGGGTTTGTTTATGAACCAAAAAGAGGTTTTGGTAATTTTTAAGAGAAGTTGGATTTCAAAACAAATGGGTTCCAAAGGCCCTGGAAACTGACCTGTTTCCAACGTCAATGAAAAATAGCAAACCAGCTCTAAATGAGCTGAAACTTTCCAGTCAGAAACTACACATCCTAAGCTTTAAAATGGTATAAATTTTGAAAATTTTGGGTGTGTGTATTAAGAGTTATGATTTTCCAAAGTTAAGGGAAAAATCTGGAAAAACTGGAAGTGACCATTGGAATAGTGTACGTTTTCGGAATAAACTGATTCAAATGGGCAATAATTGGAACCAATGATTATTTTTCCCCTATATATCACTTAATAAGATAAATTTAGAAATTGGAACCACTCCATTTCGATTTTTCTAGAATTAATTATGAATTTTTAAAGTTGGGCCAGAAATCTGGAAAATGGGCCAGTGAACAGTAACAACGTTTTTGAAGAAAAAGAAAAATTTTCAAGTTCACTAAAAAGGCCAATTTAAATCATCCAAAGCCCAATAGTGGTTCTAAAGTGATCTAATATGAGCAAATAGGGGAAAATATGAAGTGTTACATCGGGCCTCAGTATATATTAGTCCATGACACTGGATTGAGCCCACTTAACTCTTTAAAACTTATTAGATCACTTTATAAATTGGGACGGGATAAGAAATAATGGCACTCATATATAAGTGTAATATGTGGCCCATTGTTGAATTATTCCAACAATCTCCCACTGGGGCACATATGTAACTTAAATGTGTAAAACCTTATGCGCGCAATATTGCCATTATTTATTCCCTAAACAATCTGGTCCATTGATTGCATCAGATCATCATTGCCTTCAGCCATGATGTTTGTTGGTTGAAGCATGTGTCAGAGAGAGCATCAGGTCCTCGTTGGCTTCAACACATGTATTGTTTGGCTGAAGCCAACAACACAACAACCTACTTAACTTCATGATAGATGATCTTCATTCAATCTTTGCTGTTATAAGCTTTGTTTATTGGCTTTTGGATAGCATTACAACTCATTTTTGACGCTTTACAAAATAGAGAATGCATGAGTTATCCTTTAATAACAAAATATGCCCAATAAAACAAGCATTTCTTTGAATTTAACTTGATGCATATTTTCTTCTAAAAACTTCTCTTTCTACAAATTTGGGTTTCAACAACAGAGAGAAGCAAATATGCCAGAATGTTATCAATTTCTAGGAGTTATCACTTGTAAAAGCTTTCTCAAGTTAAGAACAAGTGTTTAATTCCATTAATTGCACAATTCTCTTATTACAATTAATAAAACCACATTTTCAAACTCCAATCCTAATGTGACTATGCAAGGTTGACAAGTATATCTCTATCTTGACAACAAAATTATCCATTCATCATGCAGATTTCAAGTTCCTACACCATTTTACTCATATATATTAAGGAAACCTTTAAATTTCATTAATTGTATCTTAAATTTCAACAACTTTTCAACTTTATTCCTATTTAATATCAATTATAATACATGAGAGCAAAATCAATTCATAATAAATAAAAGGCAAGAGTTAATGAGATGACTTGAAATTTATGTAGGTAGGATTTTGTGGGGGTTAACAAGGGTTAGAGCGTACCTTCGTACTCAAAATACACTTTTGAAAATATTTACAACTCGCCCACCAACAATACCTCTGTATGATAGGCTTAGGTGATATATAAGAGGTGGCCGTTTGTGACACATTTTGTGGGTACAAGCCTTGTGGGAGCTATGGAGGTTATCCAGTTGAGAGTTACCTCAGTAGCCTTGTTCTTAAGCTCTATCGTCGTGGTCTATTCAGTCCTAAAATCAAGAGAATCAGAAATGAGACAGTTACTCCTTTAGAGTTTGCGGATCAGTTTGACATGCCAAGAAAGGTCGGGGAAAATGAATTTTCCCTTAGGACGCGTGTTTGGTACACAGAAAATCTGGGGAATGGAAAGGAAAATTATGATTTTCCTTGGCAAAATCGGTTTGGTACGCCATTTTTTCTTACCATATGATTGGATGGAGAGAAAATGATGGAGGAAAGAAAACTTGGAGAGAAAATGAGGGAAGGAGGAGAGAAAAAGTGGGAGGAAGGAAAAGTTGGAGAGAAAATGGGGTGTGGGTCCTACTACATTTTCTTCCCAACTTTTCTCTCAACACAGGAAAGAAAATGGAGAGAAAACTCTTTTTCCTTATCTACACATATGCTCTTTTATTACTTTTTCATTTTAACTAAGTTTAACATATAACTTTTTTAAAATTTTGATTATGACTTCCTTTTTTAAAAGAATAAGATTTAAGATATATTCTAATATCTAATTTATTTTTTATTTGTTTACTAGAACATCACAACCTTAAAAAGTATGATATATTCTTATCTAAGTTATTTTATTTTGAAATATAATAACAGAAAAGATATCTTTAATAAATAATTTGATTTTAAATTATTTAATAATATTAATGTTAATATAATTTTTTTCATTATCCATTTAATTTGATATTATATTTTAAGCATACTTTACTTGTTACTATTTATTAAAAGATTTTTATTTAAGGATATTTTAGTCATGCAACCATTTGCCCATTTTCTTTCACTTTCACCCATCCAAGAAGGATGGGTGATAATATTTTCTCTATACTTTTCTCTTCTCTCCTCCCATTTTCTTTCCTCTCAACTTTTTATCTCATCCAAGCAGAGCCTTAGGGCCCGTTTGGTTTGGTGAATTCGTTGGAATAGAATGGAATGGAAGAAAATGAAATGGAATGGAAGGGAAATTTTTTTTAGGGTGTGCTGTTTGATTGGCATTGAAATATAAAATAGGTTGATGGTAAATTTTTGTTTGGTTGAATTAAAATTGTAGGAAAGAGAGTAGAAAAATTGTATCTAATGATCATACTGCCCTTAATGACAAATGTAAATTGTTTTTTATAAATATAAGTATTTATTAATAAAAATTCATTTTATTTATATTTATTATTTAATATTTAATTATATTATATTTATTAATTATATATATATTTATATATCTTATATATATATATATTAATATATAAGATGTGGTGAAGATGTGATCGTCTTCTTTGATGGTGATGTTTCGTTCTCCAACGATTTGCTTGTTCCGTTTTCAGATGTTTCGAGATGAATGATTTATTTGCAACGTCAGGCAACAAATGAATTATTTGTTCATCTTCTCTGGTGACGATTTATTTGTTCATCTTCACCCTCAATTCCTCTTTTCTCCGTCGCCGACAATGCTTGAGTTTATGTTTCAACATAGGTCAAATCCGTCTTTTGCTTGCGATTGAATTTGGCTTTCCACCATTTTTGGTGGGAAGAGAGGTTACCACGTTTAAATGAAAATGGCTTCCTGCGGAAAGCCATTTTTGGTCTCAAATGTGCAACCAAACGGCCGTTGCCGATGGAAAATCTCAATTTTCTTTTTCCATGAACCCATTTTTCAGCGAAGCAAACATGCTCTTAGAGAGCAATTTCCAGCGTTCACGGGAGGCCCTCTTCCTCCTACTTTTGGTGAGAGCCAATTTTACAAATAGCGAATTTCCAAAAACAGCCCCTTTCATCTTCTTTCTCCTTGCTGTCCCTTCATTAATTTTCTAAAAAAATGTCCAAAAAATTAATATTTAAGGCATTACTATGCATGTTTGGTTCAGTGTTTGCACGGTCCAAACGCAAGTTCAATAGTTTTTTCTGTAAAACGAGATAATCCCCTTCACATATTTACCTTGACTTGCATTAAAGTACTTTTTACCGCGTTTCCAAACAGGCTCAGCACCTTTGTTTTGTACGGTAAATTCGAATTCTTTGGGAAAAGCAAAGTAGCGGCTTCTCTCTAATCATTCATTGTCTGTTCACGTTGTTCTATCCACCTTTCTTTTTCATTTAATTTACTCCCTTGTGAATTCTCGATTCCCTTACAGTGCGAGTGTTGGATTCAAAGACAAAAGTGAATTTCATTTCTTTACGCTTGCGCAAGAAAATCGTATAAAAGAATATATACTACGATCTGTCTCAATATGGCGCAAAGTCCACAAAGTAAAATTTATTCTACCTTTATCTTTGATTCATTACGACAGACACTATAGTAATTAAGATCAAAACCATACATATATATATATATATATATATATCCCTTGCGGCTAATCCAAGCTATTCCATTTCTACAAGAAACACGTTGATGGCTTATTGCAACAGACACCTAAGTTATGATTGTAAGATCAGAACCATATATCCTTTTGAATTAATCCACTGTTAGCAAGTATATTTGTAGTATTTTTAGGGGATTTTAGTGCTATTATTAGACTTCCACTAAATTTAATTACATTAATTATGATTAATGGAATTATATGAAATTAAAGATACGCTGGGAAGAAATTGGGATCAAAAGATAAATTAAAAAATGCATAAAAGGACCAAACTCTTAAATCCATTTATTTTATTTTGTTTTTTATTTCATTTCACTTTTTTAGGCCATATTTTATCATTCAGGCTCATTCTTAAACTTTGAGGCCCAAAATTCGGGATATAACATCCAGCACCCTATAATATTTTTATAGAGAAAAAAATTTTAAGGTTTTAGACACATCTAAAAAAAATACTGCTGGGTGTTGGATGTATCAAACAATACTTTAAGTGGATAAACACACCTGGAATATAATTTAGAGTGCTGGATGAATAAAAAAATATTTTAAAATATTGGATACCTATATTTAAAAGAAAAATACATAGGTATCAAATTGAAAATTGAAAAAAGTATAGGTATTACGAATGGCTTTTCCCAAAAAATAAACCATTTTAATCGTGGAGCCGGATTGAAGAGGTGCTGCTGATTAACACCATTTCCAGTATTATATTATTTCAATTTCAACTACTCATCATCAACATTTCTGTCCAATGTATAATAATGATCGAGCAATAAGCATGAATTGATTCTCAATTATTGAATATTTTTTATGCGGATAAAAGGTTATACTAGCTTAGTCAAAGGTTTTTGATGACTTTAAGCTCTGGAACGCAAAGGTATAAAATATTTGGCCATAGAACTTCTCCGTTATTGTGGTCCTATATGGCTTGGTTTGGATTAGTCTGGAATCTCGGTAAATCCTTCAAATTAAAGTGAGATATATGATCAAGATAATGGATGCTTCATGCAAAAGGAAAAAAAAATTCTAGATAAATTATTAACTAATAGATGTCATTCAATATATTTTTATTCAGTTTTTTATTCAATCTTTATTTACCATTTTGTTCCTCTCAATGAACTTGTTGAGTATAGTGCCTGAACAACAGTGAGCCTCCCCTGGATGTGAGCCAGAGACTTTAATTTCTGCTTTGCATCCGCTTTGTTGTGTGTCTATGTAACACATGTATGGATTCATAGGCGAGGTTGTCTTTATCTTGTTTTTCTTTTAAATAAGGAGACATTCGCAGTGCTAATTTGGGATTATGGATTCAGCATGTATTTTTTTTTCGGGATTTTCCCTTTTCTACATATATTTCAAAAGATTTTAAATATTAAAAATAGGTACTTTTGTTTCAAAATCTTGTTAATTTATTGTTTATCTTATTTATGGGAAAAATATTTGATTTCTACAATAGTGTTAGTGTTAGATTCGAAGAGAAAGTTACATTCATTTCTTTACTAATGCACATCACCTTTTGGACACAGTGACGCAGATTAAAGAAAAGCATAAGATACTATGTGTCTTAATGGCTCTAGCTGATTGAGGTAATATATTAATTTGTTATATTTCTCTCTCTTTTTTATCCTTTCTTTAATTGAACCATGGTGGGCTTCTTCTTCTTTTTTTAATCCCCCCCTCCCCCAACCACACACATCAGTTTTTAACTCCGCTTGACTCAATTGTAATTTACACAAGCAATATATAGGCTCTACAATTGGATTGGAGCCATTTAGGATAACTCTGTAGGATTACCTTTTCGGCTTCAATTAATATATAATAAGTTCGAAACTTTTCTTCAATTAGCAATATATTATATAATCATTTGAATTCTAAAGGAAAGTGTTCTGTCACTTTTAATATTCAACTGCATCTTTTCAACTTCTCCTTTGTTAAAGTTGAAGATGAAACTACTCCCTTGAATATCATTTATTTATGCATTTATTTATTTTGTTTGACTGAAGGCCTTTTCTTCAATGAGCGATGTGGGGTTCGTGTTGTGATTCACTTTCTGCAATCACTACAAAAAAACGGGTATTTAGCCGCGGTTAATTAGTAGTGGTTTTATTAACCGCTACTAAATGATGCTTTTTGTAGTGGTTTTGGGTCAAAGTGCTATAAATATGCGACGACAATCTAGGTGTGACTTTTGTAGCAGTTGTTCAGAAAATTTGCAGCGGTTTCAATAAATGCAAACTGTTACAGAAGCGAAAGGTTGACATTCGCAGCGGTTACGGTAGCAGTTATAATAACCGCTACTGATTTGTGTCTCAATTTGTAGCGGTTTTGTCAAAAATAACCACTGCAAAAACGAAGAGTCTCTCAATTAGTAGCGGTTCAGACAAACCGCTGCTAAATATCGAGATTTCCCAAGCCGGCGTCCTAGTTTTGCAGCGGTCATGGTAGCGGTTTTCGCAAAACCGCTACTAACTTGCAGTGGTTTGTCTAGAACCGCTACTAAATCAGCGCCTATATAAACCTACCCTCCCCCTCAATTTCGCACTTTCGACCTTTCAAAGCGTCGCATTAGAGGTTAGTATAAAATATTTTTTATGTTTTTAATTTTAATTAATTGTTTTATTTATATTTTCTATTTTTTAGATATTCATATTTAGTTTAAAATCGTTTATTTTATTTTAACTAAATTTTCAAATTAATTTTTTTTTCAAATGGCTGATCAGGATCAGAGCAAGAGGCATGAGAAGGAGCATATGTTCCCCGATGTTGGAGATGATCAGGAGGAGGGCGATGTTATGCTGAACGTCGATGACTTCGACCTCGGCAATATCAACATCTCAGTCGAAGAGGCTGAGATGTTTGAGGACCAGGAGATAGAGAGGGACCAAGGATTCCGGCGCCCTTCTGCTGGTCGATTGACTGGGTTTGAGGTTGACATTCGGAGTAAGTAAACAATTAATACATTATTTAATTAAAATGTTGTATTTAATTTGTTTAATAATTTTAATTATTTATTTAATTTATTTATTAATAAATGATTATTTTTTATAAATAATTGTATAAATTCAATTTTCAGATTCGACAGGGACCGTTACGAGGAAGCTCACACTGAGGGATGTACACCAACTCCCTAGTGAGCAGAGGGTCGTCCTGGAGTGGGACGGGAACTTCCTGACTGAGCAGGGGGAAGGGCGGTCAGCTCTTTAACCGCTACCTGATTGAACAGGGCAGGAACTTACTCCAGTTTTACATCAGCGCTGAGACCTGGAAGAGGATACATTAGAGCCTGAAGAATGGTGTATGGGAGAAAGTGAAGGTAAAATTTTTATTATTTCAAATATTTAAATTATTCTTTTTTAATTAATAAATAATTTACTAACTTTAATTTTGAAATCTGTTGCAGGGCAAGTTTGTTGTACGAGATGCGAACAGGGAGTTCGCCATCTCAAAGATGGGGGAAGGTTGGAAGAATAGGCGGAATCGCCTGTACCACCAAAAGGAGGGGGACGGGACCAGGACGATCCAGGAGCTGGAGGCGGACGTCCCAGACGGGGTCGATGCGGTGGACTGGGCCAGATTTGTCCGGTTCAGGAGGTCGCCGGAGCAGCAAGCAATGGCGAGGAAGGCTGTGAGGAGTCGATCCCGACAGACGATCCACCATACGGCAAGATCAAAGCCGTTCTCCGTCGCATACTCGGAGCTGGATGAGGCGGCACGAAGGGAGGGTCGGAGGGTGACCTACGGGGAGATGTTTGTGACCACTCACAGACACTCAGATGGATCTCCTTTGACACAGGAGACTGAGGAGATCATTGTAAGTATTTTTAAATTTATAATTAATTTTTAAAATTGTAATTTTATAAATAATTAGTAATTTTTAATTGAATTGTAATTATTTTATAATTTTGATAAATATTTAGGAATTTTTATAATTAATTCTTAAATCATTGAATTAATTTTGAAATTAGTAAATGTATAATTATTTATTTAATAATTTTATTTATAATTAGATAATTACAATATTTATAGATATTTTTAATTTTTAATATTTTGATCTAATTATTTCGAGTACAGAGTCGTATTCAGCGTACCGATGCTGAGTTGAGGGAGTCCCAGGGGTCAACTGTAGACCCCACTGCCTCATTGAGGGTTACCATGGACGGGCGTGACAGGCACCTCGGCCGACTCCCAGGGTTCGGGTTTAGGGCGACCAAGACCCTTGTCTATGGGGGTCGATCCTATGAGGCTGGGAATTCCTCCTCTGCTACTGCGTCCTAAGAGACTACATCTGGGCCTCGGCGTCACAGCGCACTTGCAGAGATGGATAGAGACGTGCAGGCGCAGTTGCAGCAGGAGCTGATGCAGGCGCAGTTGCAGTAGCAGCAGCAGTAGATGCAAGAGCAGATGCAGCAGCAACATCAATTGCAACAGCAGTTTGAGATGTGGAGGCAAGTGCTAATGTCATGTTGCAGATGGCATTCCAGGCTGCCTACCCTTGTTCTGCTCCACCTGAGCTACCTCCGCTGCCGGCCATGGTCCCCCTAGTACCTCCACCACCCCCACCTTCCCAGCCCCCAGCCCCTCAACGGACAGTTGATTTTGTATTATTTTCTTTGTGATACAAATTTTGGACATTTGATTTTGTATGATTTTGTTTATTTATTGAAATTTTTGTATTATTTTCTTTTTGAAACAAATTTTATTTATTTATTCATTTATAAATTATTAAATTTAAAATATATTTAACATTAAATTAAAAAAAATATTTACAAATTAAAATAAAATATATTTACAAATCATTAAATAATTTTACAAATTATTAAATTTAATCAATTATTGAATTTTACTAATATTTATATTTTGAATGAAATAAGAAAATTTTTAATATTTAAATTTTTAATATTCTTATTGTAATTTAAATTAGTGTTAAAATAACATTAGCAGCGGTTATAAACCGCTGCAAAGTTGAAATTTAAAAATTTCCCTCTTATTTTGTAGTGGTTACTTAACCGCTACAATTTTCAACGGTCACCCATTTAGCAGCAGTTATGAACCGCTGCAAGGCTAAAATTTCAAAATTTCCCTTATATTGTAGCGGTTACGTAACCGCTACAATATTCAACAGTCGTATTATTAGCAGCGGTTTTAAATTGCTGCTAATCTCGACGGTCATGAATTTGTCTCTGAATTTGCAGCGGTTTATAACCACTGCAAATATGTGACTGTTGACTAACATGCATTTAAACTTTTCAGAAGCAGATTTCTTGCCAAATTCTCCATTCTTCCTCTAATTTATGTCTTTGATTACACTTTCTAATTCTTGGTGATATTGTGCTCAAGTCTCATGCGATGGATAAGTCATGGATCATGTTTCCTCGCACATCCGCTTGATATTTGGTCGGATTAAACAGTTTCCTAGATTTTGCTGATAGACATGACAAGATTAATGGTAAGATTTCATGTCCCTGCTCTAAATGTAATTTCAAAAAATGGCATGTTAAAGATGTTGTTAGGGAACACTTGATTGTTAAGCCGTTCCCTCAAAGTTACAAAAACTTGGTATATCATGGAGAAACTGGTGATGTCTTGAGAGAGTGTACTCCTGCATTCTTGCAAATAGGAGTGGAAGAGGATTGGGTTGACCTCGTCCATGATGCACTTCGTGATGCTTTTGGTGTTCATGATAATGTAGTCACAGATGAAGTGCAAGGTCCGAAACCTCAGTACATGAGGAACGCGGAAGCTCGTACTTTCTTTGAGCTCATGGAAGAAGCTGACAAAGCTCTATATCCTGGGTGTGTAAAGTACTCCAAATTATCTTTTTAATTAAATTGTATCACATTAAGTGTCTATGTGGTATATCTGATAAGGGAATGTCAATGATATTAGAATTGTTGCTGGACGTATTCCCTGAAGCATCGATCCCAACATCTTTTTATGATGCAAAGAAGATTATCACTAAATTGGGTTTAAAGTATGAAAAAATTCATTCGTGTCCAAATGATTGCATGCTTTATTGGGGAGAAGATGCGGATAGAGAAATTTGCAAGCGGTGTAACACCTCGAGATACAAGCCGAACGGAAAGGGAAGAATAAGAAGAAGAAGTCTGCAAAGATTCTTCGGTACTTTCCTTTGAAGCCGTGACTTTAGAGATTGTATTTCTCATCTAAAACTGCTGAGCACATGAGGTGGCATGCTGTTGAACCGAATCCCGATGGTAAGTTAAGACATCCACGGGATTCCGAGGCTTGAAAGGGGTTTAATAAAGAATTTCCAGATTTTGCGGTGGATCCGAGAAACATACGCCTTGCTCTGGCGACTGACGGATTCAATCCTTTCGTGAACCTAAGCACAAGTTACAGTATTTGGCATGTGGTATTAGTTCCATACAATTTACCTCCTTGGATGTGTATGAAGCAGAACTCATTCATTTTGTCTATGATCATCCAAAAAAGTTCTATTGTCTATGAAGGGAATGCAATGTGTACATATGTGTGTGCCTGTGAGCAGGGCAAAGCTGAATATGATTGTCATTTCTTTTTTATATGGCCTTATTTGAAAACTAAAAATGTCACCATTTGTCAAGATTACAAATAAGTCTTAAGTCAAATGCTAGAAATGAACTAATAAGATATACAAATACTTTTGGAATTAACTCATGCAGACAAATTTTATAACATTTTTTATATTAAAGACCAATCAAAATTTTCAGAATGTGTTTTTTTCATTTTTATTAAAGATGGTGGAGTATTTGTACCTTACGCACGCAATAATATGTGTGTGGCTTGTTTGTTTGGAACTTTGAAGCGCTTTGGAGAGTGAAGGAGAAGAATCATGCCACAAAGATTACAGATTAAGCAGGTAAGTACGCTTCCCATGTCACTTCCTAATTATTTTCGTTTTGTCCATAACAAATGTGCATTTATTTTAGTTAGCATTAGCTTGATGCCCTAATCATTTAATCCATGATATTAGGAAGAGATAAGATGCAGGGACAAGTAATCATTTAATCTTAAAATTTTGATTCATTCCTTCAAATTTTGATATATATGTGAATATTGCTTTCAATTGTGTGGTTTAATATATTTGCCTCTCTGCTTATGAGTCCATCGATCTGCTTGTGCTTTTGTCCTGCCTTATCCCACACTTGACCTATTCTTCCATGAAGTGAGGTTTCTCCCTATCTACCATCAAATGACACAATTGATGGAGATGAACGCCAAACATCTTATTTTATTTAATATTTTAATTCAAACTAGTTATAGTTGTATATGCATGCACATGCAATTCTATGTATGATTTTATTTATGATTTATAGTGTTGGATAAACTACAAATAAGAATAAAGCATTAAAAGAATAAAAAAAATCCAGGTGATAGGTGCCATTTAATTAACCATTTTTTTAAAATATATATAGTTCACTTTAACTTATCCAAGATTGTTTATTGTTTATATATATATTAATTTGACAAAAATTTGAGGAATTCTTAATATAAGCATCAGGTGCTAATTGAATTTAGTCTTAAATATAAGATTTAAAGTTATATTGTTTTCCCAAAATTATCTCTATTGATGAAAGACGGTTTACACACAATAGTTGTCTTGCTAAAATATATTGTATTAGTAAAATCAACCTATATTTGTCACAAATAATTAACTTAATAAATTTATTTAATCTAATCAAATTAATTATTTAACTCTTATATTAAATATTAGATATAATATTAATGTTAAAAAATAGTGTAATTGGGAATCGAGTGGGATAGACTAACAAATTTTGTGACTTCATATTTAATTTGCAGCATGTGAATTGTCCAAGTTTATCGCGGGGATATCTTTTTGGGAAATTTATTGGGAGGTCACAAATAAGGGACTTATTTAATGAATGGTCCCAAAAAATAAAATATTTATTCTGAGGTCCCATTGACAACATGAGGTGTTGTCAATCAAACGCATGATGTTGTCAATAAAAGGACTTCATGTTGTCAATGGGACCTCAAAATAAATATTTTGTTTTTTTGGAACCATTCATTAAATAAGTCCCTTATTTGGGACCTCCCAATAAATTTCCTTATCTTTTTTGCTGCGATCCCCACTAGTTCCCTTGGAACTACTACTCCAATAATCGTGCTGTTGTTTTCTGAAGACGGTACAACATATGTTATTTTAATTACATTCTCCCTTCAATCCAATCTTTAATTAAAGTAAATTCTTCACTAAGAATCGGAAGGTGTTTAACTATAAATTGCTTCTAAATAATACATTTTTTTGGGGGGAAAAACAACTTACACCTATGTAATTAATGACCTACGACCCTTAACAGCCTTCTGGAGATGGCCACTTGATATAGCAGAAATGAAGAAGAAGCACACGTTGGCATCAAATGATGACCAAACTCCTTCAACATGCTTCCGATGAACATATGTCACAAATAATATCGAGACACGCCTCTGAATGAACATCTATCAATATCCTTGCAAACAAAAGAGGATAATGGTAAAAACAAAAATGATCCATGAAAACTCCAAGATGTTTGCTTATAAAGCTTTATTATTATTATTATTATTATTATTATTATTATTATTATTATACTTTTCACATATAAAAGTTGACATTGTAGGAATCATAAATCAATCTTCACCTGAGTGATGCTCAAAAATTTTATGACAAATTTATGACGCATGTGTGAATTTTTTTATAACCAAAAGATCACATACTATGAGTACATTTGTGTGCCAAAAATCCTGTAATTATAAACTAATTTTTGTGATTTGGACTGTGAATGGTGTTGTTGGACAGTGTCGAAGCCCGGTACAATAACAATAGAGTGGGAGTCAAGGGTGACACCGAGGTCTGGTACAATAACAATTGAGCATTATGGTAAATACTATGAGCATTTTTTTTTTGCCAAATAATCTTGCAGTTATAAACTAAATTTGTGATTTGGACTATGAATGGTGTTGTTGGACAGAGCCGGAGTTCGGTAGAATAACAATAGAGACACCCCTAATGATTGTGAAGAATGATGTGGTAGAAATGGTCGAGAAAATTCTCGAATAATTTCCATCAAGGATGAAAGATGTGAATGCTGATGGAAAGAAGATACTTCTACTAGCTGCAGAACAGAGCCAAATAAAGGTATTGAGGTTTTTGTGCAAATAGAAATGGCTAACTAGAAGTCAGTTTAGGCAAGAAGATAAAGATGGAAACAATGCATTGCACCTGGCAGCAGGACTCAATCCTGAGGAAGCAGTCTCTTTTGAAAAGGAAATCACCTGGTTTGAGGTGCATATCTATCTATTTGCTAAGCACATATAAGGTCATCGACATGAAAAATTAAAAAACTGTTCCCGAAGTTCTTATTAATGAATAAAATAAAGCATATCACTATTTCAAAGATTTATTTAATATTAAAATGTGAAGACCTCTTTGAGCCTTGAAATACATTCTAACCAGCTAACTTGAAGACTTAAACCACTTAAACTTTTTCATAAATAGGACATGCATGGTAAGTGGATTATATACATATATGATGATATAATTTCCTTACGGATTTCTATCATTTATTTTATATTAAAATACACATAGTGATGCAGTTTGTGAAGAGAAGAATGCCCCATAATTTGATGGAGAGATACAATAGGAAAATGAAGACCCTGAAAGACATTTTCAGTGAGAATCACAAGGAACTTGTCAAAACCAAGGCAGGGCCGGTGGCTGAAACCTCGAACGCATGTTCACTACTAAAAAAGGGTATTTAGCAACTGTTTTTTAGTAGCGGTTAACAAAACCGTTACTAAATTATGAACTTTATAGCGGTTTAAGGTCAAAGCGCTACTAATATGCAACGACAATCTAGGGCTAAATTTTGTAGCGGTTAGAAACCGCTACTAAAACGACGAACTGCAAATTTGTAGCGGTTTCACTAAATGCAAATCGTTACAGAAGCGAAAGGTCGTCAGTGGCAGCGGTTATCAAAACCACTACTGATTTGTATCGCAATTTGTAGCGGTTTATGCAAAAATAACCACTGTAAAAATGAAGAGTCTCTCAATCAGCAGCGGTTCAGATAAACTGCTTTGTCTAAAACCGCTACTAAATCAATACCTATATAAACCCCCCATCCCCCTCATTTTTTCACTTTCGTCTTTTGAAAACGTCACATCATAGAGTAAATTTTTGAATTTCCTAAATCTTTTTAGATATTCAAATTTTTTTAAGGTTAGTTTTAAATATTTTTATGTATTTAATTTTATTTAATTTTTTATTTATATTTTTTTATTTTTAGATATTTAGATTTATTTTTGAAATTTTATTGAGTTTATTTTAATTAATTTTTTTT
>JANTPZ010002899.1:0-18874 GCA_025593235.1 Vachellia pachyceras
ACGCTTGGATACAATAACTCCCATATGGCTGAAGAATATGCAATTTACAGAAGCCTTCTAGTGGCTTCCGAATGTGGCTTCATACAAGTTATCGGATGCTAAATTATTGGTTGACATACTCAATTCAGAATGTGATACTGCTAACTGGGCTGTTATTAGAGGAAATTAAAGATCTCATGTAGAGCGAGTGGAATGTAATTATTCACCATACCCCAAGGGAGCATAACCAGTTGGCATATGCTTTAGTAAAGGAGGCCATCTCCTCCTCTTTTATTTACTATGAGTGCCTACACCACTTACAGGAGTTGTGCTTGAATGACCGTCTAGGATTTTCTTCCCACTATGTGTAACTTCCTTTTCTTTTGAGCCTTTGTGCTCTCTTTATGTATAAAAAAAATATTACTCATTTTTCTTGTAGCAATGTTAAATACTTACATTCTCCTAGATTGTAATGCCATTCGTAATCTTGCCATATCCCTGCCAGAAAAATGTTATTTAGCGAAGGAAAAATCTACCTTTGAATGACTATTTTGCATCAGAAAATTTTCATAGCGACGGAAAAATTAGCGATCATCATTTTAGGGATGGAAAATAGCTATTTAACGATGGATTTTCCATCGCTAAATGACATTTTTTGTGGTATGAAAAATATTTTAATTACCATTTTTTATAGATTTCACGTCTCTCTTCGTAACCCATTATAATAGATATTTGTAAAACTCATAAGAAGATACAATTGAAACATTTTAATTGGAAAGAACAAGGATAATTTGACACTTCATGAAGTATTTCTTTTGATTGATTTGGACATATTAGCTTCACTCTGTCTCATTACACACAAATAAACAGAGTTAGATTTAGCAGAATGAGTTAATCCCTCACGAAGCATCAAAACCAATATCTGAATATCCATTGAAAGAGTTGTCCATGTTAAATAACTGACAATTGTTTAAATAAGATTGCTTCCGAGTACAGAAAGAATAATTTTTTTTATTATTTCATAAAGAAGGCGGGAAAATGCAAGCTGCCTCTCCGCTTTATCTTGTTTTGTGTCGCGGCTTGTCTTTTTCCAGCTCATTGGTTGACAATTGATGAATGAATTTGAGCCTTTCGGAATTTGATTAAAGAGTCGTATCTTGATTTTCTTTAATCACAGCTCTGAAAATGCTTATATACATGTGTGTAAAAACATTGTATGTAATTAATAAGGATAGTTGTGGGGGGAAACATTACAAATTTAATAGATGAAGTAGTTGATTGATATCTTCTACTTAAAAGACCAGAAGAAAAACCTCAAGCTAACTCCGATGCTTAGGATGGGCATCTGCATACAACATAAAGATCTCTCATATAACCAGCATGCATGCTTCATAAGCTTTTCCCCTCCGTTTCTTATGGGATTTAAGAAGTTATTAGGTTGAGAGGGAAATTAAAATTTCGAGGGATGATGGAAATCCATGTCTTTTCACCATTATATGGTCGCTATTTGTAAGACTTGACGTTCATTTACGCATTCTCAGCCCAACTGTACCCTCTTTTTGACACATTACGTCTCTCTCTTTATCCACACACACTGCTACTTGCTGCACTGGATTCATATACATCCAGCTATATTATTTATATATATATATCTCACGACAAGTTTTAAACATATCACTTGAAGTCAACTACCCCAGCCGAGATTCGGAGAAAAAAATCAAATTAAAGAAATGGTGGGTCCATGCACTTATGTGGAACCCAGGCCAATTTAAGTTTTTGCTATACATGATGAAGTTATTATAACCTTGCCAACCAAGGAGGGGTAAAGAAAAGCAGAGAAAAAGAAAAGAGGTGAGCTCCATAGATTAAAACTTGTTAACTGCTTAACAGTGTGTTACTACTGTAACTCAGAATGATTAAGGCCGAAATATATCTATTACATGCATTTGCTCATTCTTTCTCTTTCTATTGAAGTTTTCTCGACATCTAGGCCGATACGTAGATGTAAATTATAAGCATTGAATGTACGTATTTATAATAATTACATAGATTCCAAAGCCTGTTACTGTACGTATAGGAGAATCTTGAAGCTAGCTAGCTTCGTGTTGATTGTGCACTTGACAAAATGCTATGTACCACCAGCATCAGGAAGTACGCGCGTATATATCAGATCATATCAAATTCAAACTTAGAGGCTAGCTGGCTAAATCAGGATCAGACTTGAACGTGCCCAAAACACAAGAATTTAGTATCAGTTTGCCTTTTTTTTTTCCTTTTTGACTTTCTATATTCCGAATTTTCATTTTGAAGTCCCTAAGCGCATTATTAGGAAAAGAAATACACACGTCTCCCATTTCATCGTTAGAACTGCATCAGTGCGTGTGTTTGTGTGTGTCCATTACTCCAATAGATCAGACTCTCATCATGATTCATGGTATGTCTATATCGATGCAGAAAACCAGTGTAAGGAGATATACGGAAGGAAAATACAGAAACACAAGGAACAGAGCGGAAGGTGGAAACCAAAACCCTAGACGTGGAGAGAAGGCAAATATCATCAATGTAGGTAGAGAGTACTGCTAAGTCACTGCCTAAAATTTGCCTGTGTTTCTGTGAAAAGCAAGAAACCCATTCATTACTTCGAAAACACCAACAGCTTCAGACAAAGATTCAACTGAATTTATTCTTGTCGTCCTTCCTCATTACTTCAATAGTCTAGATATAGAGCAGCAGTTTTTCCAGAAAATAAGGTTTAAAAATAGACAGACGTAATTAAGGAGAAGGAGATCAAAGACGGCAACGCGCTGTGATAAATTGAAGAGGAAAATTAATCACAAAAATACGCATATCATCAGGATTCCTTCATCGATCTGAATTGGTAGTACAAAAATAATAAGAAACAGAAGATATATATAAAATCAAAGAGAGAGATGAGAGAGCATGCTTCTTAAACAATTGAAAATAAATGCTTGAAATAAATATACTGAACCCATATATATATAAACCAAAACCGAAGTGGATCGGACCAGGACGCTTGATTCCCCCGGAGTAGTGGATGAGCTTGATGGAATCTTACCAGCAAAAAGCCAGATAGATATCCTCACAATTCTCAGTATACTCCTTTTAAAGCTGTGACTGGAAATCGCCTACTAGATATCAAAGTAGGGTTCTCTCATAACCAAAAACCCATCTTCTCCTCCTCCTTCTCCTCCAACTCCTTCTCCTTCTTCTCGTTCTTGGTGTTTATGTGAAAAGAAGAGAAGTGGTGGTGGTGATAATGATGAGGGTTAAGGGGTTGATGGATGGTGATGATGATGATAAGGGTGAGAGGATAATGATGAAGAAGCATATGGATGGAGGAGGAGGAGGAGGGCATGATGATTGCTGTTTGGAGATGGCGTTGAAAGGTTGAAGAAAAATCCAAGGTAGTTCGTGCCCTCACTATTCTCTCTCTCTCTCTCTCTCTCTCTCAGAGAAAGAAGAAAGAGACTCTTTTGATGGAAATACAATACCTGCTTCTCCCTTCCTCCCTCTATTTCTCTTGTGTGCTGTGGGAATATGAATTATCACGAAAACCGTGGAGCCACCTTTTCCATGGCCTCCAGCTCTTGTTGGCGAAGAAAAGGAAATGCAGACCCCATCTTATTTTCCATACTCAAATCATTATGATCATCAACTATATCGCCTGCCACTCTCTTCTTCTCAGTCCCCACTCTCGCCCTCCACTCATTGTGGCCCACCTCTCTAGCTATTCTCTTTGTTCCCACTAATCTTCATTATGTAAAGCTAATAGTTGGAATAGGATAACCTAAAACATTATAAGGCTCCTACTTCATCAAGATAACACTTACTGATAGGAGACTCATGACATTTATAACCTTGTAATTTATTAGAGTAACAGAGTTTACATGATATATAATACTTCCAATGTTAGGTTTAAATCTTGAGATCACCTTTTATATTGGGCTTTTGCATGTTCTTTTTGGCGTTCCAAGCTTGTAGTACATAACTCTCACGGTGATTTTGACAGTAGTCTTGGCTAGATAGATCAATTGCCAACATAACAAAGATTATTCACTTCAATCATCTCGTTTATACAAGCTCTCTCTATATTTTACCATTTACCCTTGAATGCAAATTATAATTTTGTGAGGGTGATTGATCATTGGTAAAGTTTTGGAGTTGTATATATAAACTTGTAAAGTGCAGAGTCGTCATTGGGTAAATTCAATGGATAATATAATAATGTGGATGAATTCTGCACCCACACTTTAATCAGACAGGTAAACATATTTTTTAATTAATAATGAGGAATATTATATTGAACACAGTAAAAGGCTGTTTGTGACTGTATATGAAGTAGATAAAATGGTTCAAGCTTTATAGGGCTTAGTTAAAGAGATAATTTGGCAGGTACAGAGATAAATATTCCCACACGAGAGAATAAAGAATGACAAAGTACTCATCAAAAGAACTGATGTTCAAGTAAAATACAAAAAATGATAATGAAATCGAGAGAGAGAGAGAGAGAGTATGAGGCCTTGTGAAAGTAATGGCTGTGTCCTTGTGCAGCAAAAAAGCACAGAGAGATTATACTGGTAAATATACAAATGGAGACAAAAAAATGGGAGTTACTGCTGAAAATATAAAATGGAAAATAAAAATAATAATTTTCCGGCGTTTGCGAAGCTTGAAAGCAATAATTCATTGTTTACAGAGACAGAGGGAAAAGATTCTCAAGCAAGCATATTTTGAATAAATCATGTCTATATAATGTCAGGAGCACACCACTTTATTACCTGGTTCTGAGCATGGCCACACTTCTCAACGACTCGTCTGATATCAATGTCTCTAAACCTTCTTTTACATCATTCTTTTTGTTTTTATATTGCCTTCCTCGCTTATATACCATCTTTTTTTTTTGCCAGAAAGGATAATTTCTTTAGATTAAAATTGAAACTTACGCGGCACAGGTACATACATACCTAAACCGAATACAAACTGGAAATAAAAAGCCATACAGAGGCTTCAAAAAATAACAGCAGTTCAACCCGGATCTACATGAATTCTCCTTCCATCCACATCTAGCAGTCTGCATAAACTTGGGGCCGGTCGATAAACCCAACCAACAGGGCAGTGACGGATCCAGGATCTTGACTCAGGGGGTACAAATTATTTTTTAAGAAGATAAGTGCGATATATTCTTAATATCTTTTGAGAAAAATTTGAACAAAAATTTAGTGGCTTCAAAATTTGCAAATGAGTGAGTGTAAAATAAATCACATAGTAATAATATATATCTAATTTTCTGGAAATCAAGGAGTGCTACTGCACCCCCTCAACTATACCTAGGTCCGTCAGTGCAACAGGGTATGACCCATCCAATAAAGCTTTACCAATCCAATCAGCTATCATCCCCTTCACGGGAGAAAAGATTGCAGTAATAATGAATCGTGATATTTACTTTACTGTAGCAGCTATATATATATTACCATTGTGAGAAGAGAAACCCTAAAGGAATATGTTAAAGAATATTCTAGATACACGTGTCAGCTAGAACCTAACCTCCCTAATACACATATTTACTGATATACACTAACATCCCCCCTCAAACGAGGGGGCATTATACGTAGCCCGAGTTTGCTTCTGAAATGAGAGAACTTGGGATAAGTAAGAGGTTTTGTGAGACAATCAAC
Source organism: Vachellia pachyceras (assembly GCA_025593235.1). Lineage (NCBI taxonomy): Eukaryota > Viridiplantae > Streptophyta > Magnoliopsida > Fabales > Fabaceae > Vachellia > Vachellia pachyceras. Next base: position 5,676 of record JANTPZ010002899.1, read on the forward strand.
AGTTTGATGAAGTGTAGATATATGTTGAACATCAAGAAACCGTGAGAGCACCATGTCACGAATGAAATGCAAATCGATTTCTATGTGTTTGCTCCTAGCATGTTGCACAAGGTTAGCTGCCAGTGCTTTAGCACTGATATTGTCACACCAAATAATTGATGGTTGTCTTGCAAACAGTCCCAACTCAGTCAGTAGAGAGTATAACCACTTGATTTCGATAGCTCCGTCAGCAAGTGCACGATCTTCTGATTATGTGCTTGACCGGGAGACAACCTTTTGTTTTCTGGATGCCCAAGAAATCAAATTGTCACCTAGATAAACAAGACATCCGGCCATAGATTTTCTATCATCAATGTCTGTTGCCCAATCTGCATCAGTAAAAACCATCAATCGAAGACTATGAAGTGGCTTTAGATGTAAGCCATAATGAAACATCCCCTTCAAATACCGAAAAATTCTTTTTACTCCCTGAAAATGGCGATCAGTTGGATTACACATATATTGACTCAATTTATTTACAGAGTAGGCAATGTCTGGACGTGTAGTAATCAAGTATTGTAATGAACTAATAGCTTGCCTGTACAGAGACGGATTAATCATGGAATCCCCATCAGACGCCAAAAATAAACGATCTGCAACCATAGGTGTTGACATAGGTGCGCAATCTAACATATTGAATTTTTGGAGAAGTTCAAGTGTATATTTTCCTTGATTCAGATAGAAGCCAGTGGATCTTTGTGTATTTCCAATCCAAGAAAGAAATATACTGGGCCCATATCTTTTAGAGCAAAAGCTGTATTCAATTTCTCAATAAACATGTGCAGATATTCAGAATTATTACCTGTGACTAGAATATCATCAACATAGATTAAGATGAAGACAATGAGACCTTTGGTTCGAAGGTAAAATAAGGAAGTATCACTTCTTGCATTTTTGAAGCCCCACTGAAGAAGAGTAAGTCGAAGTTGATCAAACCACGCTCTCGGTGCTTGTTTCAAACCATATATAGCTTTTATAAGTTTGCAAACAAAATGTGGACGTCTGGTGTCTTGAAAACCATCAGGTTGTTTCATGAAGACACTTTTGTGTAAATGTCCATTCAGGAATGCATTATTCACATCCAGTTGACAAACTTCCCAGTTGAAGGTGGCAGCTACAGATAGAACCACATGTATGGTCACAGGCTTGATTACTGGACTGAACGTTTTACCATAGTCAATCCCTGGAGCTCGCTGAAAACCCTTAGCCACCAGTCGGGCTTTGGGTTTTAACAGAGAACCATCATCCCGAAATTTATTCTTGAAGACCCATTTACAATCAATCACCGATGGAGCTTGATTAGGCGGAACCAAGACCCATGTGCAATTTCGTTGAAGAGCTTCGAACTCAGTTTTCATAGCATGCTTCCAATATTCTGACTGAAGAGCTTCGTGGATGTTTCGGGGTTCAGCAATGAGACGAAGAGAATGTGGATCTTCATATTTCAGAAGACCAACAAATGGATGCCGAGGTTTGAAAACACCTACCTTCGACCTGGTTATCATGGTGTGTTGATTATCTTGTGAAGAATCTGGATGACAAATCATCGGCATCGCGTGAATCCCAGTTGGAACATCAACTCTGTGCTTCGTTGAAATAGGTACCAAAGAGAACTGAGAACTTTGTGAGATAATTGGACTAAACTGGGATTTATTGGATGGGCTTGATGTATCCATGGATCCAGCACAACTCTGATCATCCGACGACTCAACAGTGAAACCTAGACATTCATAAAAATCAGCTCGCTTAGAAGCAATTGGGCCTAGCACCGTGGGCTCAACTTCCTTAGCAAGACTTGGGCTGGTGTTAACATGAGGATGAATTAAAAATGGCACTTCAAGTTCAGAAGAAGACTGAGATGGTACTCTTCGATTCAAAAATCCTGTAGCAAATGGAAAAGTAAATGCATCAAACACAACATGTCGAGAAATATATATACGACCAATGGTACTCAAGCATTTGTATCCTTTTTGTTGAGGAGCTGGACCCAAGTATACACATTTTGGGCTATGAAAATCAAACTTGTGACTGTTATATGGCTTGAGGCATGGATAACAGGCACATCCAAAGGGTTGTAAATCTTGATAATTGGGAGTTGTATTTAACAGTTTAAAAAGAGGATTAGATCCTTTTAACACAGTAGTGGGAAGCATGTTGATAAGATAGACTGCAGTCTGAAATGCTTCAACCCAATAAGTGAGAGGCATTCTTACTTGAGCCAAAAGAGTCAAACCCATTTCCACAATATGCCTATGTTTTCTTTATGCTCTACCATTCTGTTCTGAAGTGTAAGGGCATGTAAATCTCATTATGATTCCAGCGGATTGAGCAACATAAATGAATGGTTTGTATTTGGTTCCATTATCACACTGTATCATCCTAATCTTTTTGTTAAATTGATTCTCAACATGAGCCCCAAAAACTTTAAAAGCATGAATGGCTTCATTTTTGTGTTTTAATGGATATAACCATGTATATCGGCTAAAATCATTAATGAAATGTATGTAATATCAATGTCCTCCCATAGACTGAATTGGTGAGGGACCCCCTATGTCAGTGTGAACAAGTTCAAGAGGAGACACACTGTGAGAATTATAAGAGGGAAATGGCAAAAATTTGGATTTACCCATCTTGCATGCTTCACAGACAAAACTATCAGTAAAAATGATACGTTCATTACAACTATTTACAATTTGCTTTAACACACGATTATTTAGATGACCTAATTTATAATGCCATTTTAGCAAGGTATTGTGACTGACTGATTCTGGAACAGCTGATGCAACACTAGCCTGAGGTAACAAAGAAGCATTAGTCATGGGACACATCCCCTGCCTGGCTCTTCCTTCCATCAGAATGGAGCCTGTCACTTTGTCCTTCACAACACAACCCTGTTCAGAAAAGTTAACATCTACACAGTTGTCTTCAACCGATCTGTTCACACTCAGTAGATTTTTAGTAGCAGAAGGAACTAGCAAAACATTATGCAGACGCAAATTGGAGTGAAGAAAAAATTTAGATCCTACTCCAGCAATATGAGCATGCTCACCAATGCAAGTAGACAAGTACGACTTACCTACTGTAGTAACCTGATCAAGATGATCAGTAGATGGAGTGACGTGAAAATTTGCTCCACTATCCATGTATCAAGAAGGATCAGCGACTGTGTTTGGTCCAGCATAAAAAGCAACAGGATTATATCCAGCATGTCCTCGCCCAAAACCAGAAACAGATCGTGGGGAATGCTCAAGGCGTTGATAACAATTGGCTGCCACGTGTCCTAATCTGTTACAAAATAACGGTAAGGACGACTAGCATATGCACCTCCATAGCCTCCAAAGGTGCCTCTTCTTCCTCTCGCACGCCGACCACGAGCTCCCCTGCCTTCTCCAGGTACTCTGTTTCCTCCACGCCAAAAACCCTGCTCAACATTAGAAAATCTACGAGAACGATTATAAGAACGTGACTCAGTAAAGTCACTATCAGCCATATTCACAGAAGGTTGAATAGTAAGTGAAGAAAATTGATTTAGCTATTCCAGTCTGTTCTCAAAAGACAGTAGAGAAGCTTGAGCTTCAATCCAAGTCAGATTTGGTTGATCAATGAGTTTCACTACTACGGCATTGTAGTCGGCATCAAGTCCATTCAAAGTATGCATCACTAATTCATCTGTTGTAATAACTGTTCCTGCTAGAGCTAGCTGGTCCGAGATGTGTTTCATTTTGCCAAGATATTCCTCCATACGCAATGAGTTCTTTCGAGTAGAATGAAGTTCAAATTTGATTGTCATTATCCGAGCCTTTGTAGACACACTCGTGAGATCTCTAGCACCTACCCAGAGATCTCTCACCGATTTACAATGGAGAAGCAGTGCTCCTATCTCTTGTGTCATCGTATTGCGTAACCAGCCGACGATCATATGATCTGCAGCAAACCACTCCTCATATGCGGGATTCGAAATCACTCCTGCTTCTTCAGGAATGTAACGCAAAGGGATAATACCACTATCATCGATGTGAGATTCAAGCCGATTTCCTTCAATGAGAGGGAGAACAACCGACTCCCATATTAGAAAATTGCTCCGATCAAGCTTCACTGTGGATGTTTGGCTGGAGGACTGAAACAGAGTATGACACTTAGTAGAAGATATCGATGTTGTCATTGAGGTTGCTGACTGTCCAGACGGTATTTCTTTGGAATGACCTGACCGTAGCGGAGGCAGTAGAGTCGGTTGAAGCAGAAGCCATGATTTACTCTGATACCAAGAAAAGATTGCAGTAATAATGAATCGTGATATTTACTTTACTGTAGCAGCTATATTTATTACAATTGTGAGAAGAGAAACCCTAAAGGAATATGCTAAAGAATATTCTAGATACACGTGTTAGCTAGAACCTAACCTCCCTAATACACATATTTACTAATATACAGTAACAATGGGGTACCCATCCAATGAAGCTTATGTATCATCACTTAGCCTGTATTTATAAACACACATGTCACTCTAAAGAATCTGAATCCAAGCTCTAGCCTCAGTTATTGGTTGTATCTAGGTTTAAATTCTCCCAAGACCGACCAGCAGACTCTTTCTTGGTGGCCGGGCATTAGAAGATCATCTAGGGGTTACTAGTTAAGTAATTATAATTTGAGTAAAATTACTTGCGGTTTAGACTTGGACACGACTGCAGGGAAGTATACATACTTTATCCTTCTGCTTTTTTATCACCGATAAAAGAGCATATCTGATCACACAATGCATAGTTTCTCGTTCCATACTCTTCTTATGTAAATCGTAAAAGCTGTCCTTTGTACAGCTCCATGTTTAGAGTTGAATGAAATGAATGCCTTTCCATTAAAAAAAAAGGAGCATATCATATTATAAAGATAAGATATCAATCCATTTTATTTTCTTGAGTTTATAATTTTCTCTCCAAAAGCATCCTTATTAATTATATATATATATATGAATTTCTATCAAGAGACGATTTCAATATCAATACACTTGATTAAAATGGTACTTTAGAGAAATCAATATATAATTACTACAAATAATTAACTTAATCAACTATTATGCTAAGGATACAAGGGAGTATATATCAATTCCTTCGCGCTATATTTATCAGCAACTTTCTTTACTAACCCTTCTCTTCATACATAGATACATGCTAACATAGAAAAGGTAGACAACGATAATTTGAAATTACAAATAGAATTGAATCAAATCTCTCATTTATATAAAAGCTTTCATGACACTAGATTAAGAGTTGATTAGCCTTCTTCAACATTCACATAATTGAAAACTATTAACCACACATGAAATCCTTTCGTGTGATATATAGTTAAGTCTGGCATCAGGTAAAGTTAACAAATGCAACATTATCTGCTTAAAAAAATTGTGAGATTTAGGGTTTGGTGACGGCGAGAAAAGGGCCATATATATATATATATAAAAGGGCCAGACTCTTGAAGGAAGAATGTGATTAAGCTTTAATATTATAAGTAGGAAGGAAGGTTGGTCTGTATTGACGAAGGAGGGCAAAAGTAGTCCTAGAAAATAACCCTAGAAAAAGAGAGAGAATCTTTTACATTTGACCCTGATAAAGCCACTCACGAGGCCAGCCTTTTCTTCCACTTTCTTGGGTGAAAATTTGTGTCTAAACGAACTTGTTTTTATTTAAAAAAATTGTTATGCAAAAGTGATACTCTATTACTCTTTCCCCCAATAAAAGTGAATTTCTTTTCCAGAGATTCAAAACTTTTGGGCTCAAAACAAAAGTCTACTCTCTAAACCCAATTTATGTTATAAAATATGCACCGTTTCCCATGTCCCCACTCCCCCTTTTCTATTAATACCAAATATAACTTGTTAAGTTGCCAACACTTCAACCTTTTAAATCTTAATATTTTAATACAAGTCTTATGCTTTTTTTTTGCTTGCACACCATTTTTTTAATTTTTTTTCATGCATTATAAATAATATAAAAGATTTGGGGAAGTATAACTAATGCTACTGATTTGTTTGTTGATCAGAGATATCATTTTGTGGTGCATCGTTTATTCTTGTTAGGCATATATTATGTGTGGAACAGTGGAATGAATACTGGGGCAAAAAAACGGTGGAATGAATATGTTGTTGCCATCCCCTCTCTTAGTTTTGCAGCACTAAAAAAATCGGAACACCTGTAAAAAGGTGAAAAAGGGAAATGACGTATCCCTTTGGAAAAATAATGTTGCAGATCATAAATTTATAAATGCTTGGCTTGCATGATGATTATCTGTTTTGATTGGGTTGAGGAATGCCCTTAACATCAATTTCGATCACCTGACATGGTGTTAAACTTTCAGCTTCAATACTGTCATAACACTCGACGTATGATTCTGCAACTGATATAGATTCCACATGCATGTTATCATGCTTGTTTGGAAACTCATTTTTTTAACGGTGCACGTAAGTTAAGATAAATTCATAAAACCATATCAAAATTTGTAAAAACCATCTCAAAATCTGTACAATCACCTCGGAAGCTGTAACTCCTTTCTCCTAACGGATTTCCCGAACACATTAAACAAACTTTGATCAGTAGTCCCTTGCTTTAACTAAACTGTTTTATGATTTGACATCTTAATCTTTCAAAACATAGCTCTGTACATTATTACAAAATGCTTGCAAAGTAAGAATAGATGTTGCTCTAGCACATGAGGAGAGGGTGTAGGAATTTGAATGCACCAATTAATTACTTATCATTCACTACTTAAATATGGCTTATAGACATGCAGTTAATTTGTTCTACCTTTTTTTAACCTTCAAAAACCCAGAATGACAAATTATAAGGCACTCAAGTTTAATTTCTATGCATCACATGTTTGCCCTAAATAATTATACTTTCATCAATTTCATGGTCATATACTTGAAGAGAAAAGGATATCTCTAAACCAAGAACCTGCTATATATATATATATATATATATATAGCTAGATGAAAGCATTTTATTTATGTGCAGACACAGATTATCGTTATCGGGCAGAGTCAGAACAAAAATTATTAAACAATGAAAGGCTTGCACTTTAAAGAAGCACATGGACCAAGGAACTTAAGAACTTTGTATGGTACTATGCCCATAAACTTGTCCATCTTCGAGAGTTGGTTAGGACAATGTAAGGCCTTCAAAATTCTCATTAGGCATCCAAGTTTGATGTGGCCATTGGGAAGAGCTGACTAGTGACTACCGTCTTGAAAATACAGAGGGAGAAGAAACAAGGCTAAACCTCAATTCGTTTTTGTTTCTAACCTCAAGTCATTCGTGTTTACATATTTAAATATTTAAAAAAATTCTAGTGTATCTTGGGTTTTTAATTTAAACATGTTCCTTTTAAAAAAATTTAGTTTAATTTTAAATTATTCTATAAAAAAATTGGCATTTAAAAAGATTTTATATGTTTTAAAAATAAATAACAACTACATTATTTTAAGTAGGATCCAAACCTGAATTGGGCCGGACTGCAACGACGCTGCCTTATTGGGCCATCAATAATTGATCATCACTTATCAAGCCCGGTTATGATGATTAATCATCTCTTCTCTTGTGTTGAGCCCATATAATAGTTGTTGTTGGGGACTTGATTGTCGAGTTACCCTGTTGGTCATCTTCCTTTACCTGTCATTACTAAAAGATTTATTCTTTAAATTATTTTCTATACTTAGAAAAATTATATGATTTAGCTGAACTTGGATTTTAATATTTACTTTATTATGTACAATTACTTTGATCCTTAATATAATAGTTGATTGAGTTTTTTAGAAAGATTAATGAAGTTATACAGATTAGTAAAATTATTTATATATATGATTTGATTATATATTTTTTATAATGGAAGCAAATTAATTTGTAAAAAAATATGAATATAAATACTTTAAAGTAATTTACACATACGATTTCATGGTGCTTTCAATTTCGATTAACGGGGTTTATATATTTCACAAGAAACGGATATTACGGCGTTTAATCATTTAGTGTCCGAAACTTGATTCATATTATATACATATGACTAGTTAATTATGGGTGTGTTTGGGAAGTCCGTTGGAAGAAAGAAGTTTACAGATTCTGAGGTATTTTGCGAATTTCAAGATGGTTTTAATGAATTTCAATATGATTTTTATAAATTTCGAGATTGTTTTATATTGGGATGCATATACCGTTTGGGAAACGGTGTACTAAACACGTCTGGTTGTGAATTAATAAATACCCAAGTAGGATGATTGGAAGCTTTTCTTCCTAATGAAGAATATTGCTCTTTGATTATAGCATCCAATGGAACAACTTATCGCTTTGCTTAGTTGCTTCAGCTGATGATCAATCAAGAGGAGAATTCAAAATACTCATGCCTTTGGGCCTAGAAATGAAAGATGAGAAAGAAAAAAAAGTTAAAAACACTTGGTATGTGTATGTATATATAAATTTTAACCATAAGAATCTAGAGAACAGGTACAATGATCTGCTACACCTTAATGTCACAGTCCAAACTGCCACTGTAAACTAGAGAAGACTCTTCAGACGAATTACAACGATCAATGGCCGCAGTTAAGCATTTAACAGGACCACTATGCCCTTCTAAAACTGCTAAACAAGAGTAATCTCCATGGACACCTCTCCATATTCTTATTGTTTTATCGGCAGAACCACTAAACACTAAATCTGAAACCATGGCCAAGCATAATATAGACTTAGTGTGTCCCCTAAGCGCACCCACCAGTCTCATTTTCCCTTCTTCTTCTTCACTATCCTTTTCCCAAACCAATATAGATCTGTCACAGGCACCTGAATATAGCAGAGAGCCACCACTGCTAAGAGACAAGGCATTAACCCCAGAGTTGTGTTTCTCTAAAGTATCAACCAGACAATGTTTCTTCTCCCCTTCACCTTTCTTCCACACCTTGATCTTCTTATCTGCTGAGCCGGTGTACACGTAACCATCATCAGAAACTGCTCGTTTATGGCATCATCGTGTGCGTTGTTCACTGATTCTAAACAGGTGAAGTCTCTGGTTCTCCACACTTTGACTGTTCGATCCCATGAAACTGAGTAGAGCAAGGTCTGGTCCCTGGACAAGGCCAGAGCAGAGACTGTATCCACATGGTGAACCCATGTGCATTTTTTGTGCCTCCTAATCTGAATATGGTTCTTTGGGTTCAACACTTTCGTGGCCCTGTCGCCAAAAGTGGGTAGTGTGGCTAAACGGATGTACTTATGGTGGTGCTCAGCCTCGTCGTTGTTAATCTTCCATACTAGGATTTTGTAGTCTTGATGAGCACTGAAGAGTTTATCAGACTGAACTATTAAGGACTTCACTGCACCTTTCCCTGCCGACACCATGCTAGTGATCGAAGGATTTGACTATTCAGGATCGAATAGTATTTCAGAATGAAAAGGAGCATGATTCCAGGATCTGATTTCTCTGTCAGATGATCCAGTGTAGAGGAATTTCCCAGCAAGGGCTATGCAGGATATATAAGATGTGTGACCTTTCAGAGTTGCAAAGCACTGATAATAGGCTGAGGCATTTTGGTGCTGAGACTGAGAGTTCAGGGAAGGAACCGAAACAAGGATGCGTTGTGAAGACAGAGAAGTTAGCCTAGATTGATGAACATGGTTGGATGAAGAAGAAGAAGAAGACGACGACGACGATCGCTGGAGCTCCATGATTCACATATTAAGGGGAGAGAGAAAATGGTCTCTATAGTTAGCTTAGCATCAAAAGGTAAGTGAACTATCTATTATATATGCGCGCAAGCGATTGCTGCTATTATATCAGAGATGGGTTTTGTGGGGTCCGCCAGGACAAAGGGAAGAAGCAAGATTGATCCATTAGGGGCCATTCTAGAAATGAAAACGTGATATTAAGCTTTCAAAGTCACTGTGCAAAACCCGTTTGGTAATTAGAGCTTATAGTTCTTAGTTGAGGCTGGGGTCACTCGCCATCCGAACGTCTTTTCCAGATCCTCTTTGTTCACAAGAGAAGTGGCAGGTATTAGGTAGTATGAATGGACAGGTTCAGCCTTCTTCATTTTTTTTTTGTTTCGATACAACTACCATTTAAAACACTGGATTTAAGTAATTCTTCCAAATATGATTTTCACATTCCCATGCATTTAAACTTGACATCTCATGTTCAAGTAATTGACTTGTGTCAAGAGTAAAATTGTAGGAAGCTTGAGCCAAATAAACTCTCCATAAGTTTCACAATCAAAGGAAAGTGAAGGAAAAGAGGGACATGCATGCACTTGTGCATGTTCACATACTCTTAAGTATATAAAGAATTGATTAATCTGGACTAATATTCTGGATCATAATTCATAAACAGTTATTTTTCATAATTGTACATATACATATATAATCAGCTTGTTTAGGAAAGCTTTTTCCCTCATTTCCACTACGTTGTATACAAGTCGAGATAAAACTCATCTCACATACTTATCTCGGTTTACATCAAAATATTTCTTCACAGTTTTCCAAACGGGTCCAATATAAGTGGAGGAGAGAGGGAAAAAATAATGATACATCATACAGGTAAAAATATTGACTCCAATTATAATGGTCCACTATTTTTTTTTATATCACCCGTTCTTTTTGAAAAAAACTACTTAACCACGTAACGATACACTATAACAAAAGATATAACTTGCAACATGTTGGAAGTTTTGAACGAGTCGCTTGATGAGCGCCTACAAGACTGACATGATCATTTAAAATACTAACACTGTTAACGTATCAACAAAACCTCGTAAAATTAGTATATGACTCGACCTAAATTTGATATGTTTATTTAAAAAAGTTTGTGATTAACTTAGGGATCGATCTCCGTCCTTTGCTTTTTGTCGGATAATATTTGAGCTAGATTCTCCCTAGCAGTCCTCTTGCTCTCTTCTGTAGTTTACTTCGGCTCTAAGCCCCAAGATTCATCCCAAAAAGAATAATTGAACCTACTGGATAGGGTCAAAAGGGCAGAAAGAAAAAAAAAAAAAGAACCAGCCCGATGATGAAAGCCTGAGCCTGTAATGTTTAGATTAACTCTTGAAGAATAACTTTTATTTTGATTTACGTAAAAAATATTTTAGATAATAGATTTTGACTAGAATATATCTTATTAAAACAGTGGTTTAAAAAAAAGTATTTGAATGATTGTTATTAAAATGATTTTTTGATGTAAAATTACAAAAAAAAAAAACAACTGGCTTTTCCAAAACCATGGTTTTAATTCTAAAAATGATTTTATAAAAAACTGGATGTTTGGCAATTTTTTTCCCGAAACCATGATTTAGATCGCCAGAAGTGATTTTCTATAGGTTGTCAAACACAAACTTAGATTACAGGAAATATTTGTTATTAATAAGTTGGCAGAGCTCTGCTTCACTAAGCTGATGTCAAAATCGAAGCACATGCTATCTACTCATAGTACCTAGCTGCTATCTATTTGTTAATTACCAATTTCTAGACGCTCAATTATATGTCATTGTAACTTATAAATACTCCTGATTCGATTCTTTATGTTTAATTAATTAAGAGATCATATAAGTTAAATATATATTATTTAAAACTTAAATAACATAATACTTGCCAATTTTAAACATTTCCTCCACCGAAATTCAATTAAACCCATCATTTAATTTAGCCTCAAAAGTCACTTATTTGCCGGGACAACAAGGCTCATTTGGTTTAATTGCATAAAAAGGGATCATTCACGGTGTAAATGGCTGATTATTCATATATTTGGTTGAACTCAATAATATAAAAAGTAATCTAAGAACTTGTAGCTTAATGGTATGGTATTTCTAAAGTGGGAAGTTACGGAATCGATCATATTGTTGTAACCTCATACCGTCAGTGTTTAGCCCTTTAAATAAATAAATAATATAAAAAGTACATTTTAAAATGTTGATCCTTTTTAATAGACGTATCAATATTATGCTAGACATACCAATACGAATTACATGTAAGGATCTAAAACAAAAGGGCATTCTTTGCCTTTACCTCCTCCACAGTTCTCCTTCACACTTGACCACCCGTTGATCACATAAAAATATTTTTTTTATTTTTATACTTATTTAATGAAGTATAAATAATATATTTAATCCTCATAATTCTTAAATATAATATAGAAAAAACTTAAGTAATCTAAGTTAAGTTTCCATCCATTACAATGCCTCACGTCTCCATTGATTCCACCCAAGAGAAAGGGAGAGGGGGAGCAAGCAGGATATTGGTTTAGAAACATTTTTTTAATTATTGTTTCAGATAATTTGATGGAGTGGATATTTAGTGGCTATACCAGGGAGCCTAGTTTTCATCATGGAGTAGATATTGGGGATATTTGTTTCCATTTTTAAAAACATTTTTTGTTTTTAATAAAAAACAAAAAAAAAAACTTGTTTGATGTTTTGTTTTCAATAAATTGTTTTTAAAAGCCAATAAACACAAACTTGTTTTTAAAAACTGAAAAACAAAAAAAAAATTTGTTATTTTTTGTTTTTGTTTTTGCATTTCTTAATATTTGTTTGAGAAAATTGGAAAGTATTTATTCTCCTCCCATGGCTTTTTCTCCATTTAATCAAGAGTTTGAGTTATCATCTGAACTTCGACCTCCTCTTTAAGTATGCTTACTTTCAAATGCAATTTTTTATAAAAACAATTATGCAATCAAACATTTTTAAAACTTGTTTTTAAAAACAAATTAAACAAAAACAGAAAACATAAACAAAGAGCGCCATAGGATAATTAATGAAGCAAGCTTTTTATTTAAATTGAGGAGATGGACTCAATAACATATTTTGCAAACTATTGAGAGAGCATGAAGAACAAGAAATGGGGTCATGTGAGCACTGAATAGGCAAAGCAGGAGCCAACACAATTGGCAGATTAAGTTGCAAAGCAGAAACAGATCCTTTCATAATTATCTGTGTCTCTTTGGTTGGCCCCATGCATGCATGACAGTTGCAGGCAGGTGAGCAAACACCTATCATAATTTCTGATCGAGACTCGTAGATCTTCTTCATCGTGATGATTTGATCTGCCTCGGTAGCTTTTTTCACTGCCTGCTAAAGCCAACACCCAAAACTTGTGGTCTTCAAATGAAGTCACTACAATTCTCAGTTGCAGTAGCGATTC
>JANTPZ010002900.1:0-17655 GCA_025593235.1 Vachellia pachyceras
TAAGCTCCATCCACTTGAATTCTGCCATTCATGGTTTACTGAATTCATATATGGTGGGTTCATATCGCTCAAAGGAAGTAAATACTCAGGGATATCGCCATCGCTATCAGCAGGATTCTGCATGTTATTCCAGCAAATTTGCTGATCCACGGTAGGATTACTTGATGTTGATCCACAGTTGAATTCTAAGGTTTCAGGCAAGGAACCAATTGCACCCCTCTGACCTTGCATTGGGGCGGAACTGAAAGATACTCTAAATAATGTGAGTGAATGTGTATCAAGAACCTTAACAATGAGGCACACTGTGGATCAAGTTTGGCAGACCTGTACAACAAAATAAAAGAATGATAGTTAGACATTGAAAACAGACAAACTTAATCAATTCACTACCACCAACAAGAATTTATAAGTCGAATGCAAAATAATCATTGTCTGCTCAAGCAACCTGTGATGCAATTTTAAATCATGAAAGCATTCACAACCACAAGCACCAATGCCTCGCGAAAAGCTTAAATGAGGTGTACTCATCTAGTGAAGCATTACATATGTGCTCTCTGTGCACATGCTCTGTAAGCGAATATCCTCATGGTAAAATGAGTGCAACTAGCAGAACAGTAAAAATCTTAAAGCAGCCTAGAGGTAAAGTGCTCCTTGACACAAGATGCTATCTGCATCCGCTTCAGTAAACTGTCAAATATACACCACTGTCCTGGCTCACATTTATAAAGTAGCTTATGTAAAGTCGCAATCCTGAGATTGTACGCAATGCCACAAAGTAATAAAACTCAACACACCAAGGCAAAGTCGGTCAATAAACTCAACATATGAGAACTAAAGATAGTGCGTACTGCGAGGCATGCTTATTGCTTAACCCCAGGAAGGAGAATGCATGCGCATTGCCAGATATCATATCCGTATCCACTATCACAGGACACTCCTTCATCACTTGAGGTTCAAGCAATATAGATTCTTAACAGGTAAAATGAATCCCACAAATGCACCACAACCTATTGATAAAAGAACTCACCCAGAGAAGAAAAAGACCACATAGTTGACACACATTAAAGTCAACTCATTTTGCAGGGTGGGATGAACCAAGAGGGATAAGAAGTACAGCGTCCGTAAGATCAGCTCGATCATTGGCAGCACAAAATTGGATACAATTCATTCAAGACCAACTTGCATAAGACTATCCTAGCTATGAACAAGTGAATAGAAGACCCCACAAAAACCAGCAGAATTCAACACACAAAGCGGTTTTAAGATTACGGGCAAAAATTTCCAAGCCACCGGAAAGACCCCAAATCATCACAGAAGATAAATACTGAGATAAAATCCGATTTTTTTAACAAAATAAATATTTATAAAATAAAAGGTGGAAATAAAACTTGATATTCATTGATTCAGAAAAATCAACGATTGATCATACCCAGGTAATGAAGAGCAAAGTACAAGAAGCGGAAGGAACTCACCAGATGAAAGCATTTAAAAAAAAGGCCGATCTACCGTAAAATCAGAGGACGAGCAGGAGAAAGAAAGAAAACAAGGGAATCGCCCATGTTGGCGACCGGCGACTTTGAGCGGATTGAACGTCCGTTCCCTGCTTTCCTCCTTGCAGGAAAAAACAAAGGGAGCAGAATACCAAGTCAGAAATGGGAAGGGACAAGGAGAGAGAGGCTTGGGTGGTGTGGGTGGAGGATTGAAAGAAGATAGAGAGGAATGGGAGGAAAAAATGAAAAAGGGAGAGATTAAAGAGGACAGTGATCTTTTTAATTCACAAAATGACCCTACAGAGACAGACGGTAATTTACAACCAAGACATGAATGAATCAATGGTAAAGAAAAATGAAAGCTTGATTAATATGGTAGGGTAATAACTTACAAGGAAAGGAGGCCAAAGCCCGTTTCCAAAGCTCACCTCTTTCCTTTTGTTTCTCATTTTGTTTTTCTCTTACATGCATCCCCCTCTTGCAAAAACTGTAACCAAATAATAATAAATGAGAGGTAAGGGAGAAGAATAAGAGGGTGATTAGTACAATTAAAAGACTCGGCTTCCAATGCGCGCCGAACAGAGCCCCACTGGTGAACGGTGATGGCTCTCTGTTTCAATCTCTTTTACGCCAAGCACCACCACCCTCCCTTCTCTTCATTTACCATCTCATTCGCATTCACTCGCTCGCACACTCACGTTCACATGCCATGGCATGCCTGCTTGTGACTTGGGCCCCATTTGATTTGTATGTAATAACAACGCACAAAAGGAGAAAAAGAAAACAAATTGCATGATTATACACGTGGCTCCATTTTTAATCACATCGGTCCCACACTTTGATGACTTTGCATTTCTCTTCCCTTCACCTCCATTTTTTTAATCTCTCGCCCAAAGTCTGGGTGCTTCCTTGGATGTTGATTTTGACCACCCATGTCCCATGGACCTGTTTACTCATTTCTCGTATTAAATTATGTGGCCTCAATTTAATAAATAATAAATATAAGTAGAGAGGGAGGGGAGGGGCATCAGGGTGGGTTGGCTCAATGAGTCAGTTTCGGTCACCAAATAGTAACGTATGGGTAGCAGGGAAAGATGATGAGGGGGGCAAGTTGCAGTGTTCTGGGCTTTTATTTTACTCAATGAAACAAACAACCAATTTTGTGTATGATTTTACTTTGCTTTAAAGAGGCGTGAATTGATGAGCAAATAGTGAATAAATACATATTGGACCTCACCTAAAATTCTTAAGGGCACCTTGCTTGGCTCCACCACACTCTTTGCTTTTCCTTCGGTCATTATATATATATATTCCTTTTGTTTTTCTCTTTAATATATATATGTATGTGATGCAACAAGCGATTGGATTCGGGTCTTGTTATATCGACATGCGTGGTGCTGTTTGGTGAATTTTGCCGCTTTTCTTGTTTGCCCACTTGCTTTATGTCGTTCAAATGAGTCTGGGTTTGCTTTAATCTGCATATGTTAGCCACTGAATGTTTTGCATATGCCACGCAAGGAAGTTTGTGGGTTCCCTCGTTTGGCTCTCCCTTGCATAACTCCTTCCAAAAGCAGCCCACCCACCCATCCATCGAAAACCCCCGCCCAAAAGAAAAGATTCCAATTTCACCACAAAAATTAATGAATCTCCCACCAAAGCCAATATCTTAACTTACACCACTCTTATTTCTCTATTCTTATTATCATCATTGCTATTATTTTAATGGACGTTCCTTTTCTTACGTTTTCTGACAATCTGCGGATTATTTATACATATATATAGTTGTTACCTACTGTTGGCAGATTCACCCCCATCAACTGCATACCATACCATATTCTCTCCTATGTACAGTTCCCTAATTAAAGTCAAATGTGAATATATATATATATTTTTTGGTGGGACAAATGTGAATATATATGAATTGAGGCACACACATGACACATGTACATATATATATATATATCTCCGCAACATAGTTAAAATTGACGAGCAATATTGTTAGATGCCCCAAAACTAAATGCACGCATCTGCCACGGACACGTCTATTTATTAGGATCGTTAATTATTGTATGTCATCATTAGGGACTTTGACAAGTGCAGGAACTTGATTATGGGATTGGATCCAGCACGGTACGACTACTGCTACATTATTTTCATTCTTCGTCTGTGTTAAAAATATTACATTTTTTAAAAAAAAATAGTGCCCTTCCATTTTTTTTATGTTCCATGTTGCTGTTGTAATAGGATACATGCAGATTTAGGTAAATAATTTGAAAACAATTGATTTTACCGTAGATGCATTTAAATGCTGTATAAGTATTTATCCTGAATATGAGATTTGTAGTTAATGTGAATATATGTCATATAAATGAGTGAATTCCAACTGGAAGGGAAATGGTAGCTACGCGAGGATGAGGTGGAATGATCTGCAAATTAAAAGTGAAATGGTAAGAGAGCAGTTTATTAGTCCATTGAAGGTGATTTACAGCAGAAAGGGTAATGAATGAAGAAAAAACAAGTTTATTAGTCCATTGCCATATAAGCTCTATATATTACTCATCAGGTCTTTAATTCTTTTGACAAGATAAAATAGTAAATGTCGTTAATAACAACAAAGAAGTGCAAAGTCCAACATAATTGCGGTAAAACAAACCCCAAACACACAATAATACTACAAAGAAACCTTAGGAAGAATCTAATCCTAACATAGGATTAGAGACAAGCAACAGCGGCCACCGACAGGGACTCCAGCCCCCAGCAACTGCAGGGAAAAAGCACCGTCACCGGCATCAATGCCATGGTAAGGGGTTGAAGTTCGAGGAATGAACCACCCCTCCTATCAGCAAAAACCCAACTAGTCTGGTTGACAGAGAACCTCCCTGAGAAGACATCATATATAGAAGCAAAAGCACCCATAGCCACCGGTAAAGAAGAGGAAGAAGGTGTCCTCACCGACAGTTGTAGAGCCAACAAAAAAGTCAGAATAGAGATGTACTCTTTGGATTCAAATTCACTAACCAAGCAATATTAGTTATGTGAAAGATGTAACAGTCAAGATACACGCAGGACTATAGTCATCTATACCCAACCTCCCAATGCTTGAATTGAAGCCATCATACGGGATACACGGTCGTTGATGCCCCCTTAAATCTGTTTATTGCCAAAAAAAGAACAGCCACACCACCGTCAAAAATCCCAAAAAGAAACAGAAAAGAATAAAGATCAACACCAAAAACAGTCGTCGACCTAGGAGGAAGACACCATGATACAGCACTCGCCCTGTTGATTAGAGAAAGAACTCCCACCACCCCCGAAGATTCAAGAGAGAGGGGATGAGATAGGAGTCTATTTTATTATTGGATCTCTGATGTAAAATCCACTTAATTTTTTCATTAAAACGAGTCTTGAAGGAGTACAATCACTGTTGCCATCTCTCACCCCTACTTGTTTATTTTTAGCTTTCTTTTTCACCCTATTGTTTAATGCATATAAAAATAATTGATTAGCGTGGTTTCTCTCCCAGACAAACTTGTGCTAATCGTCAACCACAACCTGTGCATGTCACTTTAATTTGGAAATTGGCTATAATTGAAGTTTCACCCCACAAGCGAACCAATTACTTTCATCCAGGCTGCAGCAAATATATCAGTCTGTATATATGTATAAAGATTGTTTCAGGGACTGGGAGTGACCAGTTTTGTTTGTGTCTGTATGGGTCAATGGTCTAATATTAGACTCTGAAGCTCTCGTCTAATTTTCTCCTCTTCCCAATTTACTGGGCAACGCCGTCATTGGGACAGGTGATCGACCAAAATATAGATACATCGTAATATTCCTAGATCATACGTTTTCCAACTGGCAATTATGTACGCATTATGTTTATAAGGAAACAGTACAGTGGTCACTATATTGAGCATTTCTGTGTATGAGATTTTTTAATCAAACCAAAGGCAGTCTACAAGGTGTTATTAGGTTAGTTTGAACATTATCTTGCTAGTGTAAATGGAGGCGACTCTTCGTGTGTGATTTTTTCTCTCTTATATTCTTCTTGACCTTCTATATTATAATTCATAATGGCTTATATTAAGACTTTTGTGAAAAATTCGAAAATCCAGTTAAATAGTAAAAAGAGTTTAAAGATAAAATAGTTTCACGCCGATCAATTATGACAAAGATAAATTAAATTATTATGATGGGATAAAATTTGTTTGACCCGAAACGACAGGGCAGTAAGATATCAAGGGAGGATGTGGGCACGTTGACAAGGAAAAGGGAGACATAAACGTGGGAAAACAATGGTATTATAATCGGATGAAAATCGAATAACAAAACACTTTCCTTTTATTGTTTTCCGACATAAACTTTATTCATAAATAAGAAGCTCCTAGATTGTCCTGTAAGATTTTAATTGATATTTAATTTAATATATTAATGCATCAAGATTAGCTGGCTCGATACTGCTCGGGAAATCGAGCCTTTAGCTAGATTCGCTTCGAGTTATCCTTATCGTTAATAATGTTTTTTTTGAATTATACAAACAATTCAAGGGACTTGGAGTTGCTTGATCAATAACAATGAAGCGCTTGAAATATTAAATAAAAAAGTAAATCCTTTAGATCAACAATGAATAAGTGTTTAAAAATTGCAGGAGGTTACAAGTTCGATCCTACACTATTACGAAAAAGGTTTTTTACGTCCAATGTTTAGCCCTTCTCACATCCAGCTTGTTGTGAATGTCTTTATCAAGGATGTTAGAAACACTGTCAGGCAACATAAGCATGGTGTTGGATGGATGGCATTAATCCCTCTCACGTGCCTCTCAATACCATCCATATATATTCTTTTCACTTCCACATTTCATCAATAACGATGGTTTTTCATGTGAATAATAAAAAAGACATTTACTATAAATAATTAACTAATTTTTTTACGTTGATTGTATAATCCCTACATATAGAATGGAAAGATTAGTATCACAAAATTAATAATAGTGATATATCCAGTAGACTAAAGAATAATCCAGATTGGTCACTAACAAAAAAAAAAAAAAGAGCAATGGGAGCATGCAGAATCAATGGGGTCCATTTAAAAAGAAGCAACTCAGGAATCATAGCATATACACCATTCCCGTCTGCACATTCAATTTACTAACATCATACCGCTAAGATTCTGAAATTGACTGCCAAACTGGGATCAACCAAATTTCTCACTTGAGCACGCTTAGCTTAGAGTCGCTGCTTCTTTCCCATTGTCAACTTGAATGAGGCTCTTGCCAAATTCCCTTGCTCTCTGAAAAGTAAGAAACACCAACATCTTTGACACAAGTATGGTACAAGACAAGATATATAGTGTTCACAATAAGTAACTCGAACTATATATCAGGTTTTTTCATATCTAATTATGACCTCGTATATGTAAAGAATATAAATGCCTCAGTTTTGTAGGTTTGTGACAGTGCCCCGCAAGTGGTGAATCCTAAGTAAATATTTTCATGATACATAAGCAAAAGCCTACTAAGATGTAGCAAATGCAGAAAGCAATGAGTGAGTTCTGGTCTTAGACAAAGATACTTCTGTATGCATAACATGCAGACATTAGAAACTGCTGGTCAAAAAAAAAAACTCTTAACTGTACCTCAGTGTGAAACCAAGCGCTTCTTCACGAGTATACAGCCAAGCGCTTCTTCACTTACCTCTTCGCTTGCATAAACTTCAATTCAAAAGTGAAGCATCAGATTCCATCCATGTCCCTCATAGAAAGAACGCCGAAACATTGGATGATCCATTAGTGTGGAATGAAGACGAAGCGAAGAATGTTCTGATGGGGAAGATCATTTCACATAAAAAAGCGAATCAAGTGATGGTAAAGGCAATTTTGAGAAAAGCACGGAATCTCCAATCTGGATTGGATGTTGTTGCGATCTCGAAGAATGCATTCTTCTTCAACTTTTCTGATGAAAAGGAATATAACTGAATTCTTCGTGGTAGACCATGGACGATAAATGTACACCTGTTGAATCCGTGTGAATGGCGTAAGTTCACGGTTATTGAGGACTGTGATTTTAGCAGAAGTCCGATATGGATCCAACTGCACAGTGTCACTAGGAGCAATGAATCTAGCTAATGCTATTCGTATGGGAAGTCGGATTGGTGAAGTAGTCATGGCCGAGGATCCAAATTGCAGCAAGCGTACGTTATGTAGCTACCTATGCATACTTGTAATATTGGATCTCAGGAAGCCATTAATCTCATGTTTCTGGATTCCGAAGCTAGATAACAAACGGAGTTGGCCATCTGTTAAGCATGAGAAGATCCAGGACTTCTGCTATAGTGTATTAACGTTGAACATGATTTCAGAACATGTGCGTTGCCAAGACTAATGTCAATTCCAGATCCTGAGAGACCACAGTTTGGCAATCGGACCACTACTGAGAAGGTAAAAACTTGGGAAGAGGCATTCGCAATGGTCAAGGAGGGATGGCCTGAGATAAATATTAAATGGCAGAGAATGAAGGAAGAGAAGAAGGTTAGAAATGAGGATGACCACATGAGTGTAGAAGATATTTCCTCCATTACTCTTGATGAAAAAAGAGGAAGAACAGAAGGAGGTGAAGGTTGATCAAAAATCAAAGTTGAAAAATGACCGTAATGTACAGGTGCTGAATAAAGGAAAAGCTCATGCAGAACATGTTGATGACATGAGTAAAGATAAGAAAAGGAATGAGCCAGAATTGAAACATCATGATACAGTATGTGATGTAAGTCCTGAAGGAGAGTATGCATATACTGTGGAATTACCCCTGAAGAAGCTACTGAGGAGAAGGCATTGTGTTGTATGTGAAGGGAGATTTGCAGAGATAAACTGAGGGGCTTGGAAAAATAAAGTTGAAGGGAAAAGCAGAGGAAGAATGGGAAGCACAAGCAAGTAAGAAGAGAAGAGTGGATGATGATAAGAAACTATTGCCTACTACTATTTGTTGGAATTCTCTATAGCATACAAGTTCATTGGAATAGACTAGAGTATTGCGGAAGTGTACCTGGATCCATGGATGTGTGTGACGGAAGGGCATGTCAACCATGTTATCGCTAAGGGACCAGAGGAAACCGACTGCGGATGGGGAAGCAAGATGGCCAAATGAAACCTCTTGGCTAACCTAGGGACCATAGCCCTGAATTTATAGAGGGGCCCCATATTCAGTCCATCAATAAATACGGGCCGGCAAATCGGGCCTTAGTATATATTAGTCCATGACACTGGATTGAGCCTACTTAATTCCTTAAATCTTGTTAGATCACTTTATAAATTGGGCCAGAATAAGAAATAATGGCACCCACATATAAGTGTAGTATGTGGCCCATTGTTGAATTATTCCAACAATCTCCCACTGGGGTACATATGTAATTTAAATGTGTAAAACCTTATGCGTGCAATATTGCCATTATTTATTCCCTAAACAATTTGGTCCATTGATTGCATCCACATAGAACCAATCAGGATCTTCGTCGTATTACACATAACTAAATCCCAGAACGATCACATACATGAATACAACCAAATGACATAGATCAATCGTGGATATACTGCATGGAAAATTTCACGAATGTGATCTGTACATGCCTATTTTCCAACTGATCCTCCTTAGTGAGACCAACTTTAATCATGCAAAATGGTAACTTGAGTCACAACCTTAAAGGAAAACCGAATAACTTTATTTCTCTATAATCTTATTTCTAATCAGAATAAATACCTAAATGTTCATAAAATCAAACACCAGATACATACTCCCACTAAACTAGGATATCCTCATCATAAAGCACACCCATTCAAGTTATGCGCTCGTGAAAGACCTTGGGTGTTACTCCCTTTGTTAGGAGTTCAATGATTATGAAGTATGTCCAAATGTGTTCGATAGAAAACTATCCATTCTGCTCCCTATCCTTAATGGCTAGGTTTTGGAATATAAGACTGCCACCATATTGTCACAAGATGACTTTAATAGTCTTTCAATACTTTACGCAATTTACAGCCCAGTGACAAGTTGTGCAGCCTTATTTCATGATTGGATGCCTCCCAAACTTCTGCATGTTTTGCTTCCATAAGGGAGGAAGCTCCAAGAAATGGCTTTACCAGCTAGCATGTAAACATAGCCTGATGTGGATTTTTTAATATTTTGGCATCCATCGTGATCAGAATCAACATACTGAATAATCTCTAACTGATCTGATCTACGAGACATAAGCACGTAATCCTATATTCTCTTTAGATATTTCATAACCTGTTTGGCTGCTTTAGGGTTACTCATATATTTGCCAAACATTCTAGTAATGAACTCAAGATCTGGTCGCGTACACACTTGAGCATATATATAAGACTCCCAACAGCTGAAGGGAATCTTTTCCATTTCTTTAATCTCAAGTGTTGTCATAGGGCGTTGTTTGAGACTGAATTTGTCTCCTTTAGCAATAGGGGTGTCACTTGATTTACAATCTTGCATGCCAAATCTCTTCAACACTTTATCGATATAACTCCTTTGTGATAATTCAAGAATACCTCGATTTCTGTCTCGGTAAACTTGGATTCCTAATATAAAGGAAGCTTCACCAAGATCTTTCATTTCAAAATTGTTTGATAAAAAAAATTTCTTGGTTTGCTGCAATAAGTCCGAATTATAGGCGGCAAGCAATATGTCATCAACATATAAAACCAGGAATATGAACTTACTCCCACTAACCTTACGATGTACAAAATGATCAATAGGATTTACCTCGAAACCGAAATTTATGATACCAATGACGGGAAGCTTGCTTGAGACCATAGATGGATTTCTTTACCTTGCAAACCACAGAGTTAGGTTCTCCTAACACAATTTCTGATTGCTCCATATAAATCGTCTCATCAATGTCACCATTGAAAAAACGCAGTCTTAACATCCATCTGATATATCTCAAAATCAAAATGGGCGACTAGTGCTATGACTACTGCAAAAGAGTCTTTCGAAGAAACTGGAAAGAAAGCCTCTCTAAAGTCAATCTCTTCCTTTTGAGTAAAGCCTTTTTCACAAGACAAGCCTTAAATCTTGCCACTTTGCCGTTTGCATTCATTTTTGTATTAAAATATTCATTTGCAACCAAAGGGTTTTGTACCTTCCAGCAAAGGGACAAGATCCTAAACCTTATTGTCTTGCATGGACTTATACTCCTCATTCATCGCCTCAATCCACTTTTGAGAGTTGGAGCTTTGCATTGTTTTTTGGAAGTTGATTGGATCATCTTCCACCACACCATTTTCTTCCTCATGTTCATGAAGGAAGGCAATGTAATCATCCGAAATTGCATTTCTCCTTTCTTATGTGAATCGTCTTATCATCGTTTATTGAGGTTGTTAAGTTTCCACTTGAGGAACTTCAACCTGTATAGAGGAATTTTGACTTGAACATCACTATGTAGAGGTTCTGGATTTACTTCTTTAATCACAACAGGTATTGGAATTCCTGTGTTTTCAGAAGCAACTGAATGATTCGACTCAGTAATAGAGGTTGATTCTTCCTAGGAAGTGATGTTTCTTACTTTATCTTCCCCTCAACTCAATATCCTCAAAGAAACTTATAGTTCCCATTTCAAAAATATTCCTGAGAGTAAGATCATAAAACTTATAACCCTTTAAGCGTTCAAAATATCCAATAAAGTAATTGCTTACTGTTTTGGAGTCCAATTTCTTTTCCTGTGGCCTATAAGGCCTTGCCTTAGCTTAACAACCGCAAATATGAAAGTGTCTTATACCAGACTTTTTGTCTGTCTAAAGCTCATAATGTGCTTTAGCAGTTGCTTTAGTTGTACTCAGTTCAAAATGTAGGTTGCAATCTTTAATGCTTCTCCCATTTACCTCATTATGAGTATTCTTTACTGGGTTAGAAGCAGAAGCATGATTCTTAACGGGTTTCTTTGAACAGAACCCTTTGCAGCCTCTGAAAACTTTCTCTTTATACCCTTCCCTCTAGAGGTGTTAGCCATATCAGTACTGTAAGAGCTTTTACGTTTCAGTCCCTCTTCTTCTTGCACAAGATAGTATGTGAACTCATTCAGAGTCCATTTTTCCTTTTGTCTGTTATAACTGACCTTAAACTGGCTATATTGTGCAGGAAGAGAAATAAGCAACAAGTATACCAAAAGATCTTGATACAACTCAAGTTTTAATTCCTCAAGTTTCACAACTATGTGAGACATTTACTTAATGTATTCTCTTATATTTCTTTGCCCTTTATATTTTAAAGAAATCAAGTGATGCAAAAACATGCTTGTTTCTGCCTTATCGCCTTTTTACAAAGCACTTTTCAATTTTAGCAAGAAAATCCTTAGCATTGAGAATACTATCTGTAATAGCACCTCTAAAGGCTCCTGGGATGCCACACTTTATGATCATGAGACTTGCAATTTAATTGCTCCCACTAACCAACATACCTCCGTGTCTCAGAAGTACTTTCATTCATAAGAGAAGAGGGATGATTAGTCTTTAATGTAAGGTCTAGATCGATGCATTCCAGAATTACCAGAATGTTATTTCTTTTTCCATTTAAAGAAATCCACATAAAAGATAATGGCAATAAATTCAAATAAATGTAATCTCCATCGCAAGATATTGGTAACAACATTAATATTTTATCTTTGGACAATAATATTAACTGTCAGTGGCATCTTGTTGTAATGATCAAATATTGACAATAAGATCTGCCAAACAACATTAATATTATTGTTCGCACGATTATACCTAAGAATTGTCATATATTTATCATCACAGGTGCCTATATATTTCTACCAAGCATCAACCTTCCTTTGGGCTGATTAGATATTCGCATGAAATTATACAGTCACTAACCATCTCTAATATGCCTCATAAACAATTTTCACAAGAGAGTACACTTTGGTTTGGTGTTGTGTTAATTTATTTTTTAATCAGCATAATAGACAACGAACCTTAAATGGGCACAAAAGCCTTCAAAAATTATTTGTAATTTATTGTCAATATCACAATACCTTATTTATACATATTCCAAAAATAGTCAACACATAAAATATGTATAAAATAATTTCCTTAATGTAAACAATAAAAAATAATCTATAAAATGTTCTTAGAAATAGACATAAAGGGCCCATCAGAGAATTTCAAGAAAAGAAAAATTAGACATTTCCCTTCCTTTTTATTGCAAATCTATAAACCCGAAACATTAAATTGTCTACAAAAAGAAAGCTCAAAACATAACCCATAAGAAATTTCCAAAGAGGTCGATATGTTATAACCCATTCGTTAAGCGCCAATTAGGGAAAAATTGAAAGCCCAAAATCAATTTTCAAAGTGGCCTAACGTGTTCCGAAAAGAAACTTTCAAACGTAATCTTGACCGTAAAAATCAGAAATCCATATCCCTTTTACAGGAATTAGAAACTTTAAAGAGCTCAAAATGCCAGTCGCCTAAATTGGGGCTGTTCCAAAAAAAACTTTCACCAATTTTTTTTTGGAACAGAAACCCATAAGAGAATTTCCAAAAAATTGGACCTTTACTTTTTATTCCAGAATCTGTAGGCCCAAAAAGGTCAAAAAAACGCAGGCCTAGGAACAGAGCAGCAAAAACCTTTTTGTTAAGCCCAGAATGCCAGCGGCTCAAAAAAACTGGCCCAACCAGTCTACACCTGCTTTCCCTTTCTTTAACCAAAAATTCAGAAGCCCAGCTCTTTTGGCCCACTTGTGAAATAAATGAAATGTTTCAAAAAAAGTTTAGAAAAGAAAAAAAATTGCCCAGAATGAAAAACCCAATACACCTTTTTTTATGGACAGAAGTCCAAAGCTCTGCCCAAAACGCAAAGCCCAAATACGTTTCCTTTTAAAAATGCAGACCCACAATTGAAAAGGCAATTTTTTTAAAAGCCCAAAAAGGAAGTGGACCAAAATTAATAAAACCTCATAAAGTGCCCAATAATTAATGAACCCAAACGGAGAATACCAAAAATGGTTCAAAAAATTATAATCGCAGCCCAAAAAAAGAGTCTCAAATTTCCCTCTTCCATTCCTTTCTTTTTTAATTGTCAAAACGCAAGGTTTTTTTTTTAAACAAAACTGGACACTCATTAGAAGAACCCACTTAGCAACAATCAAGCCCAAAATCAAACACCTCTCAAGACCCACTTTGCAACAATCAAGCCCCACTATACCCATTTGTTCCGTCACCTCACTCTAACCCATCATCACCTATATCTCTGATTTTCCGTATCCGGAAAAAAAAAGGGATTCGCTTCTGAATCCAGAATTCTGACCTTTTTTTTAATATCGGAAAATCATTTATATTTTATTCAAATAGGATAAAAAACTGAAACGACGTTGGTACTAAAAACCCGCCATTATTCGCGGCAACTATTCTCGTGGCTGGATCCACGTTTTCGAACCTCAGATTTGTGACCATAATGACGAAAACAACATTTAATTACTGTAATTATTGCCATCATATGCATATTTATTCCTCAGCAACGGACTTCATGAATCGACTGCCTTTTTTTTAGGTCTTCTTCTCCAGCGACGGTGGCCTAATTTCCGGCGACCAAGGGCTTTTCAATGGTGGATTTTCAACGGAACATCACAGACATATCTATATTCCCAGATTTAAACAAAAGAGTGAAATCAAAGTCTCAAAAACACAGGTACTCATTCATATCAAATCATTTCGAAGATCAAGGAAAAACTCATTCATATTTAACCCTTCCGTCATACGCATCCCTTTCCATCGAGCGTATCCATGGATGCAGGTGAATGTCCAGATTATGAGAAAAACTAGATGTCATATCCTGAATCTTTTAAATCAAAATTTAATTAAGATTGAAGAAATAATTGAGTAAAATAAAAAAATAAAAAAATAGGATAGTATTGTAATTTTCTAAAACTGTGAGGGACTTTTCTATAACTTTGCCCTTATTGCTTTTTCCACGATTAGCCTTATCTCATTAAAAAAAAAAGGAGGCAGCCACGTATTGAGAGGAAAGGGGGGGAGGTATTATATACACCCCCACAGCCCTGCTTCACACACACAACATAACGCACCACGAGAGGGAGAGGGAAGGCGAGAGAGGGAGAAAGTGCTTCCAGAGATTATTAAGTTATAAAGTTATGTTTTTGGGATAATTTAAGTAAATAAAATGATTTATTTTTAATGTAGTTCTTTCATGAAAGTTTTTATATAAATTTTTCTCTATCTAACGGTGAAAATATTATATTGATTAGAGAATAATTTAATATTCAGATTCTTATATTGTTGGAGTTTTATTTATAGAAGACTAGATAATAATAGATATACTTTCATAATCCTTTTCTATATAATCAGATTTATTTATTTGAGATCTAAGGTATTTTATGAATTTATTTTGTATAAAATTTTTAATAGATAGGGTATTTTGAGTTATGAAAAATTAAGTGAGAGATGTTATTTGAGATTATAGAAGATAATAAAGAATTTATGTAGGATTAGATATTTTAATTAAGGTTTATGGAAATAATGGTGAATTTCTAATGATTTAGTTTTATTATAGATTGAAAATAGAATTCGGAATTTTAGTAAAATTAGAATATTTAGATCTTATAAGGGATTTAAGATATCTAAGAATTTTGTAAATATCTAGGGCTTTTATTAAATGAAAATATATGATAAAGTATTAAAGAAAATAAACTAATGTGTAGTAATGCATAATTATGTAGTCTAATTATAGAAGTTGTTGGTGTGGACACGGGATTTTGATATTGTCATAACATTTTCTTATTGGACAAGAGGTAACTGCTTTCTACTTATAATGCATACTTGGGACATGTCTGATGAATGATTTTGAATTAATTGTGATGAAAGTATTATTATTATTATTTGATAAACTTTGTGTTGATAGTATTGAGAATATATTGTAAAGTTTTGAGTTAAAGATTGAATGTGTTATAATGGCAACGTTTGCAAATGGTTGTGATAGAAGTTCTCTTAACTTGATAGAAAACCCTGAGTTTCAAACTATTAATTGAAATATGCCAGTGACTATTAATGTGTGATTACATGTTGATAATAAATTGTGGATGTTCATTTGCTTTAATGTTATAAAGAGATAATTATGATATTGGGAGAGGAGGATGTGGTTATTGATGTGAGATTTATTAAAGAGGAAATAAGGGGGTGAATATTCGGCATGCCAAAGAGGAAATGAGGTTGGAGGACTTCTGAGTTTGATTATCGGAAGATCCTATGCCAATTGTGATGAGGGCTTATGACACCCTTGTGATGTGAAAGGGGGAACCCATGGTCCGATTTTGAACTCTGTGGTACTTGGCCAGTCCACATCACTTATCGGTGATCTCTTTGAATCGTACTACCATTCGAATGGAACAGTAATAGTCATGGGTTCAATTAGAGGAAATAAGGCTGGGGAGAAATAAGGGGAAAAATAGAAAGAAAGAAAGAGAATAAATCTCTATGTAATGATTTCCTGTACGACTTCGTTGTAATGTTGTGATGATGCAAGATTGAAATACATGTGATTATGAATTGATAGATATGTGTGATGATGTGGTTATGTGGAGCTGATATGATTGATCTTGGTGATCTTAATAATAATGAATATATTAATATTGATATGCATGCATTATGTGAAGCGGATGATTGTGAGTTATTTGAAATATTTGGTATTACTTGTGAAATTTTTTTCTATATACAATAAATTCTTTATCTCTCATTGACACTCACTCGTATGCCTTTCAAGTAGAAATGCCGGTTACTAGGACTTCTGTCTCATTCTATCAATTTAACATTTTTCAGGTGATAGCTCTTGTGTTAAATCATTGGGGAGAATTATGAGGCAACAGATATCCTTGTATATCTCGGTATCGCCTCTTCTGTTATTTATGTGTTGATTAATGTATATTGCCATCTATAGAGTTCATTTTGGTAAACCATGTCTTATCGTAAATATCGATAACCTCGGAATATAATAAATTTAGTAAAAAGTGAGTTTTCTATATTCCTGTTAGATTGAAATAAAGACTAAATATGGATTATAATCTGATTATTAACTCAATATAAATTAAGTTTTCGGTATTAAAGTGAGGGTCTTATACTAGATATGCTAAATATAATCTCTCATCAAACAATACAAATATATACACACACAAAATAGATCTGCAACTCACTAGAAATTCTAGGGGGAAAAGGACGACCACCTTTCATGACGGAAAATCGAGATTTTCTGGTGAAATATTCCACAGATTCCAGCGAATGAAAAACACTCACTGAGCATGCATCAATCACCGATCCATACACCCATATATATACATGCTCGCCCATATCAGTTTTGGAATAAGAAATTTGTGATGCAAAGATTTTTCCAGAAGATTTCGAATCCTAGTGGAAGCATAAGATCCGTAAGACTAAAACGATTAGAATTTATTCCAAAGAATTTGATATGCAGACTCTAAATGATTAGAGCATTGCGGAAGCGTATCTGGATCTATGGATGCGTGTGACGGAAGGGCATGTCAACCAGGTTATCACCAAGCTATCAGAGGAAACCGACTGCGGATGGGGAAGCAAGACGGCCAAATGGAACCTCTTGGTTAGCCAGAGGACCATAGCCCTGAATTTATAGAGGGGCCTCATATTCAGCCCATCAATAAATACGGGCCGGCAAATCGAGCCTCAATATATATTAGTCCATAACACTGGATTGAACCCACTTAATTCCTTAAATCTTATTAGATCACTTTATAAATTGGACTGAGATAAGAAATAATGGCACCCACATGTAAGTGTAATATGTGGCCCGTTGTTAAATTATTCCAACGCTATTAGCAAAACAACTAATAACCTCAGGAAAACAAAGGCGAAAATGAGGAGAGCAACTAAGGGGGGAAGATAACATAGATGACTATGGAATGCATAGAAGCAATCACTGATTGTAGACTGAAGGAGAAAAGATGTGTGGAAGCTGAAGGCATGGGTGGCTAGCCTTTAACAGTCCCCATGGAGCAATGATGATCCTATCTTGGAATTGTCAAGGCTTGGGGGTGGCCTTGACAATTAAAAATTTGAACGAATGTTACAGGAAATTTAAGCCCTCTATTGTGTACTTAATAGAGGCTACGATCCGAAATGTGAA
>JANTPZ010002901.1:0-10288 GCA_025593235.1 Vachellia pachyceras
ATTTGGCTTGAATACAACTCTTCTACATCAATTAGAAATTTGGGCAGAACCTCCCCTTAGGGTTTGCCATTCCCAAAATTTACAAATCAACCAAACAAGCACCAACAATCACAATATACATACCAATCTACTCCTTACAACACAAGGAGTGTTTTGTACATTATAATTGGCTCTAAATACCTGTCTTTCTCCCTCTTGACATCAAGAAAACAAACTTAGAATCTTGAAAAAGAAAATTCTAACTAAGATTTCAAGCCCATAGAAAGGAAGAGGGAGTTGCAAGCTTCAAGAAAAGGTATGTGGTTGGGTGCTGGAGCTTGTTACCTTGTGTTTTGTGGACTTTTTCTCCTCTTTGTGCTGCAGCAAAAATGGCGTCCTTGCTCTCTCTTGGGGTTGCAGATTTCGTGAAAAATGAAGGGGAAGAAGAAAAGAAAATGGCTTAATTAAAAACTCTTCACAATTACATGGATGGTGTGGATTTAATCTTGTTTTCTAAGCTTAATCTAATGGCTCATATTGCAACACCACACCACCACTTGCTTGGCTCTCATTGGTTGCCATAAAGGTGTCATCATTGAGGCTAAAAATCTGGTTGAGGTTTGGTTACAAACCAAACCAAATTCCATTTGGTTACTTCTACCGATTACAACTTTCGCCGATAAAAGTAACTTAACTCCAGTAAATTTTTCTCTGCCCTTCTGGAGATATTTTATTCCTCTTTTAATCTCCATAATTTCCTCTTGAATATGGTAAAATTATTATCCCCAAAATACCCCTTGATCTCATAAAAAATTAACAGGGTTATTTTATCCTGTCCAAAACCCCTGAAAACGTGCAATCGGAGGGCAAAATACTTTTAGGGCCTGAAAAATTTTTACATTTTCTACTGATACTCATACCTTTTTCTTTTCCCAAAATTCCCTCTAGATTTTCTAAAATCAATTTTTGAAATAAATTATATTTTCAGGAATTTCGGGCATTTTCGAGCATTTTTCCTTAAAATCAGGAAATTCGCCTTAATCGTATACTTGGTAATAATTTTATTAATTACTATAAAATTCACTTTATTTTTCTATTCCCTGAACTCAACTGATTAAGGTCTCCTGGTACCTTAAATAATTATTTTTGACCGATTTACCCTCACAATTCTCTAAACAGAGATCTAGGCCGCATTTTGACAATCTGTAAAATCTCAATTAATCAGTGAGTTCTGCTCTATCTTTTGGGTATCTGTGAATTTTTCTAATATTTTGTTCAACAGTTGACTTTTTTACTTTGACTTTGTCAAATGACCAAAATGCCCTTACACTTCTCTTAATTACCAAAATGCCCTTACACTGTCTAACTTTTCGTAATTCCCATTTTGTCTTTGACTTTTTCACCCTTGATCTTTCCATGTAATGACATCTGGGTCCTTCCCAGAAGGTCACCCATCCTTACACTACTCCAGGGTGAGCACGCTTAACTACGGAGTTCTCATAAAATTTCTCCCGCTGAGCCAGGTCTGACTTTGGGTTATCCAACCCATCAGCATAAACTTTTTACGTGCTTTCTATCTGTGAGCTCTAACTTGACTTTTGACTATTGGTTTGACCCTTTTTATCAAATGACCATATTTCCCTTGGTCTTTATACTTAATGACATTTATGTCCCTGGCTTACATTCTTAGTAATTTCAAAGCCTTATGACTAATTTGACCAGGGACTCTTTGGTCCACTAACATCTTCTCTTTCTGTACTTTTATTTCTGAGCCTTATCTTATCTCATAACTATCGGTTTGGCCTCTATTTCAGTTTACAGAAAAGGGTGGATATTACACTTGAGAATGGGGATGTATTAGCACTTGTTAAATCTTCCTCAACAAAATAAATTAAATGAAATCATATCCATTAATAGTAATAAAATTTAAAAGCAAATCAGCAGTTATTGAAAATACCTGTAACAACACTCTTACTATCATCAAAGTTATCAATATCAAGGTTTTTGTTAATAGGGGATTCTTGGATAGCCAATTTTGGCCACATATGAGTGCCTCAACTGTCACGGCCCATTAATGATGTTGGAAAAAAATGGAAAGAGAGGATAAATTTTCCACCACATTAATGGCATTAGAAAGAATGGGAAAGGATGAAGTATTTTTGTCATACATCATTAATGACATTGGGAAAAAATAGACTAAAGGGGAAGCAATGGTTAGAAGAAAAAAATGAAGGAAGAAGAATTTTTTTCCACCTCATTAAATGAGGTCATCATGGGTTTGAATTGGTTAACAGATAACAATGTATTGTTAGACTGTGGCAACAAAAGAGTAGTGATACCTACTCCACCCATGACTGTAGAAGGAGGTGCTACATTGAATTTTATCTCCTTGAGCCAAGCTGAGAGATGGTTACATAAGGGTTGTCAGGGATTCATGGTATTCTTTTCCATTCAAACGAAAACTGGGGTAAGCATAAATGTTATACCAGTTGTCAATGAATTCCCTGAAGTTTTCCCTGATGATGTAAGTGGTTTACCTATAGAAAGGGAGGTAGAATTTCAAATTGATATAATACCAGGTGCAGGGCCGATATCTAAAGCCCCATACCAAATGGCTCCAACTAAAATGCTGAATTGAAAAAGTAGATTGAAGAATTGCTAGAGAAAGGATTTATACGACCCAGTGTTTCACCGTGGGGCGCACCTGTGTTATTTGTAAAAAAGAAGGATGGAACCTTGAGGTTATGTATTGATTACAGAGAATTGAATCAGGTGACCATAAAGAATAAGTATCTGCTCCCCAGAATTGATGATCTATTAGATCAACTGCTTGGATCTTGTATTTTCTCTAAAATTGATTTAAGGTCAAAATATCACCAATTGCGTGTTAAAGCAGATGATGTACCAAAGACTGCCTTTAGGACTCTATATGGGCATTATGAATTTCTAGTAATGCCGTTTGGATTAACCAATGCACCTTATGTATTTATGGATTACATGAATCACATCTTTCGACAACATCTAGATCAGTTTGTTGAAGTTTTTATAGACGGCATACTGATATACTCAAAGAATAAAGAAGAACATGAAAAGCACTTAAGAATAGTGCTGGGAATTTTCAGTGAGAAAAAGTTGTATGCTAAGTTGAGTAAATGTGAGTTTTGGCTTACAGAAGTCAAATTTCTCGGTCATGTCATCTCTTCAAATGGTGTAGCCATTGATCCTGGAAAAGTAGAAGAAGTACTCAACTGGAAGAGGCCTGAAACTGTCTCGGAGATTAGAAGTTTTCTTGGTCTCGCTAGATATTACCGGAGATTCATACAAAATTTCTTGAAGATTGCCTTACCATTGACAAAGCTCACATGAAAGAATCAACAGTTTGCTTGGAATGATGAATACGAACGTAGTTTCCAAGAGTTGAAATCGAGGCTCACGTCTGCACCGGTGTTGATAATTCCGGATCTTAACCAACCATTTGTGGTTTATAGTGATGCTAGTAAGCATGGTTTGGGATGTATATTGATGCAGTAGGGTAGAGTTGTGGCTTATGCTTCTCGCCAGTTAAATCCTCATGAAGGGAACTATCCTACACATGATCTAGAACTTGCAGTGGTTGTCTTTGCTTTGAAGATATGGCGGTATTACCTATATGGAGCAGTTGTTGAATTGTACTGCGACCACAAGAGCTTAAAGTATTTGCAGGATCAGAAAGAACTGAATATGTGACAACGTCGGTGGATGGAGTTATTGAAAGATTATGAATTTGAAATTAAATACCATCTTGGAAAAGCTAACATCGTAGCTGATGCATTAAGCCGTAAAATGATGCAGGCGGAGATCATGATGATTAGGGAGCAGGATATGTTTGAACAGTTCATGGATATAAATTTGTCTAATGACATATTAATTGGAAACTGCATTGTTTCCAGGATAGAAAGTGATATAAGGGATGAGATTGAAAAAGCTCAGGAAAATGATAGATGGGTACAGGCGAACAGAGCTAAGATTGATAATTGTGAACTGCCAGATTATGATCTCTCTCTGAGTGGTTTGATTCGGTATAAAAAGATGATCTATGTACCGCTAGAAGCTGACCTGAGAAGAAGAATTCTACATGAAGCTCATACGACTAAATACACTTTACATCCTGTCATAACGAAAATGTACCATAGTCTAAAATCATCATATTAGTGGCCAGGAATGAAATTCGATGTTACAAAATATGTGGCTCACTATCTCACTTGTCAAATAGTGAAGGTTAAACATAAAAAGCCACCAGGCTCTTTACAACTGATTAAAATTCCAGAGTGGAAATGGGAAAGTGTTACGATGGATTTTGTTATTGGTTTACCCATAACAATGAATAAATATGATGCTATATGGGTAGTTGTGGATAGATTGACAAAATCTGCCCATTTTATAGCCATTAAATCTAGTTATAGGCCAGAGAAGTTGGCTTATATCTACATCAGAGAAGTAGTAAGGCTTCATGGAGTGTCGAATAATGTGATATCATATAGGGATCCTCGCTTTACCTCAAGATTTTGGAGAGCTTTATAAGAATTTATGGGAACTAAATTGAGATTTAACACAGCATATCATCCTCAAATAGATGGTCAAACAGAAAGAACTATTCAAACACTTGAAGATATGCTGAGAGCTTGTGTGCTGGATTTCTGAAAGAGCTGGGATCAGTTTTTACCACTTGCTGAGTTTGTGTATAATAATAGTTATCACTCGAGTATACAAATGGCACCATTTGAAGCTTTATATGGAAGGAAATGTAGATCACCACTTTGTTGGACATAGTTGACCAAGAGAAGATTGTATGGTCCAGATCTTGTTGATCAAACCTCAGAGCAAATAAATTTGATAAAGAAGAGACTTTTAATTGCACAGAGTCCGCAAAAAAGTTATGCAGATAATAGGAGTTGGCCATTGGAATTTGAAATTGGAGATCATGTGTTTCTAAAGATCTCTCCAACCACAGGTATAGGACGGTCAATAAAGACGAAAAAATTGAGTCCTAAATATGTTGGTCCATTTGAAATTCTAGAAAGAATCGGGCTAGTGGCTTATCAGATAGCTTTGCCACCACACTTAAGTCGGTTGCATAATGTCTTTCATGTCTCACAACTGAAAAAGTATCAACCTGACCCTGAAACATATTATTGAGCATGAAGTGATTAAGGTGAAGGACAATTTAACCTTTGAAACTGTGCCTGTTAGGATTATTGATCTACAAGAGAAGCAACTAAGAAATAAAAGCATACCTTTTGTGAAAGTGGTATGGAAGGAATTATCATCTCGGGAAGCGACATGGGAATTAGAAGAAGAGATGAGGAAGAGTTATCTGAAGTTTATGGAATCAGGTACGATCTAAATTTCGAGGACAAAATTTATTTAACAGGGGGAGAATTGTCACAGCCCATTAATAATGTTGGAAAAAAAATTGGAAAGAGAGGATAAATTTTCAACCACATTAATGGCATTAGAAAGAATGGAAAAGGATGAAGCATTTTTGTTATACATCATTAATGACATTGGGAAAAAATGGACGAAAGGGGAAGCAATGGTCAGAAGAAAAAAATGAAGGAAGAAGAATTTTTTTTCCACCTCATTAAATGAGGTATGGAAAAATGAAAAGAAAGGAAATGGAAAAGAAGAAAAGAAGAAGAAGAAAGTCGAAAAGATGAGTCAAACTGTTAGGAGAGAAAGATGAGATAAATATAAAGTTGGATAAGCGTATAATTAACAAAATATTATACGTATATGTTTTTAGGATTTGACATTTGTTTGAGCAACCCGAGGAGGGCCAAGAAAAGGAATACCAAGGGAGGTAAAATAAACAAAAGGAAACAGGCAGAAACCTTTTTTATCTTATTCTTATGTATTTAATTCTACATGATTGTATGTGCCATGAGATGTGCCGTAAATTATTGCCGTATGATGTTGAGATGAAATCTCGTGCCATAAATTATTGCCGTATGATGTTGAGATGAAATCTCATGCAGTAAATTATTGCCATATGATGTTGAGGTGGGACCTCATGATATGTACTATTGCCGTATATGCCGTATAAACATGTGGTTATCTTACATGATTGTGAATTTTATATATAACTATATGATAAACTGTGGTTTCTACGGGGATTTTTTAATCTCACCATCCCATTCAACAAAATACAGCAGAGGTGGGTAGCTTAAAAGGTAAGGAGTTTGTGACAAGTTTACATATAGTTTGTCTTAATTAGAAGTTTAAGATTTTATTTTAATATAAGCGTGGATGACTTAGATGAGTACGAACATATGGTTGTATAAATTATGTACATATTTTAATATGAGACAAAAGGTGGATTTGAGGAGAACATCTCCCCACAAGATACAAGTAAATGTTATTCTCAATGA
Organism: Vachellia pachyceras; assembly: GCA_025593235.1. Classification (NCBI taxonomy): domain Eukaryota; kingdom Viridiplantae; phylum Streptophyta; class Magnoliopsida; order Fabales; family Fabaceae; genus Vachellia; species Vachellia pachyceras. Next base: position 6,387 of record JANTPZ010002901.1, read on the forward strand.
ATAACGAGTAGAAGCAGTTAGTCTATCGTAATTAGATGAATTTAAAGAACGGTTTTTGAAAGAAAACCTATTTTCAAACTGCAATAAAGAATAATGACCTAAGGTCAAACCTGACACTTTGGATTTGGATTGGAAATTAATGTTATTGAAAAGATATTTAAAAAAGTTCAAATATTTTCAAAAATATCAAGCTGAAGAAATTAGGAAATAAAGTTATTTTATAAACACAATTTTTACACGCTTAGAATAGTTGCGCCAATAAAAGGGGCGTGACATCAACCATCTTTGAAGATAATGAGCACTTAAAAGTGTCTAGTACTCGACCTCCAGTACTAAAAGCTAATTCTAAAGATACCGAAGACACCAGTGCAGCCAACAAATCATGTGCCACTAGATGTGAAACTTTATACTTAGAAGCATTCCCTCTCCCCCATGCCAAAATGTCAAATTTTGGATCACGATAGCCAAAACTTTATACCTGGAAGCATTCCCTCTCCACCCACATTAGCTGTAGCTTGGATACTTTCAGGTTGGGATTTAGATTTTGCCATGCTCATTTTCCTATATAACGAAACCAGAAAACAAATTAGAGAGTAAACTAGTTGGACACCCCAACGATATGAATAAACCCATGTAAGCATATATAAAATGTTAAATTATGGTCATTTGATATAAAATGAAACATAAACCGATCCTTGCAAAGTATGAATTCCTGTAATTCCTATCAATATCAAAGAATGAAAGTTATTTTTTATTCGTTCGTCCATTCCCCCTGTTTCAACTCATAAAATAAGTCACATAGATAACAACAACCAAAACTCTTGGTGACCTATAACATACAAAAACTGATTAAGACTGAAGGCTATATATTTTGTCACATTTTAAGAAACCCCTTACCAAATATCTAGCTACAATAAGCTTGTACCTTCTCAAATTGATGGAAATTCAATGAAAGTTCAAGCATTTTTGTAAAGATATCTTTCAACTCAGTCCTTATAATTGAAAAACACATACAGATGGCTTATAACTCGCTCAAGCTCAATGTTTTACGTCAGAAACAGTAAAATTGATCACTGAAAATTCACAAAAGTGGTAGATTGATTACACTCATGAAGTGTTAGAACTTAAAGCTAACTTATATGATTTAAGGAGAGCAATATTTACACATTTGTTCTCAAATTGATCACTGAAAGCTTACTTATATTTACACAGTTGTTCTCAAATTGATCATTGAAAGCTGACTTATATGCTTTGAGGAGAGAAATATATGTAGTAGCAAGAGAAAGAGCAAAATCCATGAGATGGCGACAGAGCAGAAGCAAAATGAACCTACAATCCAGCAGTGATGGTGACAGAGCAAAAGCAAAACAAACCTAAAATCCAGCAATGATGGCAACAGTAGCAGCAAACTTGAAGAGTAGCAATAGATGACAGTCGACGATGGCGACGAAGACTCAAAGACTTGAAAAGCAGCAGTAGATGACAGTCGAGCAGAGTAAAATGAAGACGAAAATGGAAGGTTGTGCTAGGCTGAGCTCAAAATGAATATGAAAATGAAGATCAAAGGCACAACTCGGTGGTGGCGAGTCTAGGGTAAATGAACTTGTGCTGGGACATGGGCAAATAGATGAGGTTGAAAATGGAAGTATGTGGGGCAAACGGCAGTGGCAATTTGGGGCATTTGGGGGTTGGATCACAGGAATTTTTTAAATAAAAAACATATACAGACGGGCACAGGTAGCCCATTGACATGCTAGTAGCCTTCCATTTATTATTGACATGGGTGGGTTTTTAGCCCACCGTGACGGACGACCAATGAGCGAGTCCAATTCGGAGAATTTTCCCCGAGTCCATGCGGGTTTCACGAGTCACAGGTTTTATGCTCTCCCCTATTAATCATTTAAAATAATTGTGAAAATTTACAATCATTTAACATAAATAACAATCATTATTTTGAATCTTAATCATTCAACAAAATTGTCAAAAATATACTTATTTGATCGTTAACTTTCCCTTTTAAAATTAACCATGTCTTTCTCCTTTTTGAGTTAATAACAAAGTGGTTTTAAACTGAACTTCTCAAAGTTACTCTGGCTTCCTCATATCTTGGTACAGCTCGAATGTCTGAAATTCAAATTGCAATGGAAGAATTACTACAAGAGACTGAGTAGTGAATATAAACATGTTATTATTTTTAGGGAAAATCAGCCATAGGTCTCAAGGAAGCAAAAAAACTAGCAAATGGTCCCAAGGCTTTAAACAATTGCTGTCAGGTCCCATGGGACCTTTTAATAGTTAAATGGATTGTGGAAAAGACTAGATTGCCCTTAAGCAATCTGTAAAGCAAGGCTGACTCCCCGAAACCTAACTGTTCAAGGCTTCTCTCCACGAAAATCGCCGACCCGTCTCTGCTCAAGCGTAGTCGTTGCTCTGTTCAAGGCTTAAGCAATCTGGGGTCATGTTCAGGGTTCGTATTACTTGTCTCTTTCCGTCTTTTCGTTTAATCCCTGTATGGGTCTCTCAATCCTTGTTCAATTTTTCATTCAAGTAGTACAAGCTCAGCTCCTGGCTTGCTCTCATTTTCTGTGCTCAATCCCTGTCCAACATGAGGAATAACGATCTTAAACAAGTTATGATGGCTATGATGTAAGTTTCTGTTTACTGTTATATATCTTTTCTGAGAATCTGAGCATTTTAACATTCTTCTTTTCGAATTTCCCCTTGGTGATCTCTATGGGAGGTTTTTAAAATTTTTGCGAAGTACAAAGTGGATGCATCCTGTTATATTAGTTATTATGTTTTTTAAAAAATGGAATCTGTCATCACACATAGGATTATGATAGTGGACATAGGTACACTATGGCGATCAATTTGGTAGTTTGTGGAAATACCCAATTTTGTTCATGGAATCCTGTTATATTAGACATTTGATATGATATTTTAAATCTTTTCATTCCTTTTTTTGTCGAAAAGTTCTACTTGCTATGGAATTGTGTTCATGCATGGAAGGCATTGTGAGATTTTGTTTTAAACTAAATTTTTCCTATCTTAAGAATTGCTATATGATCGTCTTGAGTGGGCAAAGATTTTCAAGCTTGCCTCCTCCCGGTGGTTCCAAATCTCTCATACTATCATTTTCAATCGTGAGCTTCATTGATCTGCACATTCTGTGGGAGATCGGAGCAACGTGATTGCCGATTAAATGGAAGCCAATGTGGGAATGATGGCTGGCTCGTATAAAAGGAACAAGCTTGTCCAAATTCGTCATGATTCAGATAGTGGGGTTAGTTTTATTATAAGTCTCTTTTATGATTTCAGTTTTTTCTTCTAGTGTTGTTTAAAATCTATGTGCATCCTCTGTGAGAGACTGTGTGAATTGGAAAAACTATAAGTAACCATACCTGATACAAGCAAAATATCAATGCTTATCATTGAAATGGATATACTAGTAATGCTTGTCACTCAAATGGATAGAAAAGTAATGTGGTTGTTTTTATTACAAAGTAGATGGTGTGTGCTCTGTTTTTTATTGGTCATACTCTATTTTGTAATGTAAAATAATTATGGAATGCAGATAAAGAGTGAAAATGCAGTGGTGAAACGACGTAGCTGCAGAGGTTGTAAACAAGAACAACGAAAGTTGTTAATGAAGCTTCTCAGGTTGTTAACGAAAATTAAAATCTAAAGATGGTGAATGGTAATGGCTAGCACATATGGGAAGACTATACTATGCTTCCTTCATGTAGGAGGAAGATTTGTAAGCAATGAATCGGCTGGTGAAATGTATGTAGGTGGGTTGGTAACATCAAGAGTCATTAAAGAAGGAAATGGTAGCTGGTGGGGTTGTAAATGGGGGCTGCTTAGGTTGTAGATGGTAGCTTCTAGGGTTGTAAATGGTGCCT
>JANTPZ010002902.1:0-14118 GCA_025593235.1 Vachellia pachyceras
AGTAATTTTAAGAATGAAGATCACACACATTAAAAAATTATGAAAATATGTGGATAATGACAATAAAATGGTAAGAATATTTTATGCATAATATCAATAGTAAAAAAAATTTATTTTGTTCAAACATATCGAATGTGGTGCAACCAAAAAAGTGAAGACGACAAGGAACTTTTTCTCCCTCCAATTTCCCTCCACATAAACCACCATAATAATGATGCTGTTTTAGTTGGATGTGAACATATCAATGGAAACTGATTTAATAACTATTAATTTCCTCTCAATTTGTGGCTGCACCTTCTTTTTCTGGCTTTTAAAGTTTGCCAATGCCTACATGTTACAATGCAAGTGTAATGAAAAAATATTGATCCTTTCTTTCATGATCGAGTCAAATTGAGAATATCATAAAGAGATCTGCAGACATAATATTAAATTAAGTCATGTGAATAGGAAAAAATATTAAAAGAGATTTACTCAAAAGACCCAGTTGGATTAGCGTTTAAAAAACACATTCACGCGAGTTTAGATTAAACTTTTTACATATGCTTACCTCGTATATTGCTAATCATGTTTGAAAATAAGTTTCTAACGTCAATACAAAAATCTGCTTTGAATAGAATCTAATTTCACTCGAATTCAAATTAATCAATGATACTTGACTATGAAATAAAGGAAAATCATTATGAATTCTTAATATAATCGTCAAAAAGTCTCAATAAGGAAGGAGTAGTATGAATTTATTTTCATTTTTTACGCAAGAATTTATCTATTCGCTTATTAATATATCCAACGATCACATCATTTACATATGATTTTGTAGTAATTTCCTCAAGAAACAGAGTGGTGTGAAGAGGATCTCCACAAAATCTGATGAGAAGGAGATGAATGTTTTGTTGTTGGCAGTGGCATTAACAGGCTTATTTGGTAAGTCCATTGGGAGAACAGACACAGATTTCGAGATAAATATGTGAGAGGAATTTTATCTCGGTAAGCGCAGGAATGATTTTTTGGATGCATCACCAAATTAACAACGGACCTGAAGATAAGCATCAATAAGAGTGAAGACCTACCCAATCAAGCATCACCAAATCGTTCAAAGCAAAACTACCTCACTTGCAAGCATCTATGGTATATATGTAACTTGTCCATCATAATATTAATGAAGGGCTTTATTTGAATTCATATGATAGGTGAAATAGAGGGGAATCTTACGTTATGGTTTGTTTGGATGTCAGTTTAGAATAGCTTTTACAGATTTCGAGACGAAACCTAGGTTTTAAAAAGTGATTTATGTTTGGGAAGTTATTAGCTTTTACGGATTGTGAGGCAAAAAGTATGTAAGAAAGATGAAATAGAAAGAATGAAAAGTAGGAAAGAGGAATGAGAAGAAATAAAAAGTAGAACAGAGAAAAGAGGAAGAAGGAAAAAGTATGAAAGATGAAAAAGGAAAAAGTAAAAAAATGGGAAAAAAATATGAAAGATAAAATATAGGTTTCAAACCGAGCTTTTGTAACCAAAATAGTTTTTCAGAAAAATTTTTGTGTTTGGACAAAATCTAGGTTATGAGTCAAAACTTAGGTTTTGAAACCAAACCTAGGTTTTAGAGAGTGATGGCAAACAAGCCTTAGTTTGTTCAAAGTTCTTGCAGGAAAGATCGGAGATGCATGCTAGGTGTCACGGGGCTATTACTCTCCCCCCCAAAAGACGACTCATGGGGTCGTGCAGCGCGCCCGCTTATATAGCCCAGCACCTTCCTGAGCCTCTCCGATGTGGGACTTTGACATTCTCCCCTAGCCAATCCATGAGCGACCTCGCCGCGGGGCCCACTGGCAACCTCGTCGGCGTCCGGAGGGTCCACTAGAGACCGAAGGCTCAGGGCTGGCTCTGATACCACTTTGTCACGGGGCCATTACTCTCCTCCCAAAAGACGTCTCATGGGGATAGCCCAGCACCCTTTTGAGCCTCTCCGATGTAGGACTTTGACATAAGGGAAAATGGAGTCCATAATGGGGGCAAAATGGTTCCATCGAAATGGGATTGGTAAGAGGTTGTTGGGGTGAAATGAAAAGTGGTTGGTGGTTCCACAGAAAAAAGAAAACACTTCTTTATAAAAGTGAATCCAGTCCTTTTGTTCTTTTGCCAACCAATAGATGGAGGATCCCTTCTCTCACCTCACATGCTTCCCTTCGTTTTTACTCCCTCCTTTTCCCTTTACATACCAAAATTACTTCCATCACTTTTTATATAAAGGATCGATGCTGTCTTAACCCAGAAACTGGAGCTTGTGATGCCTTCTTTGAAACCAGAGTTTACAAGTTAACCAGAGTTTTTAGGCATATCATTATCGTATCAGAACCAGAGTTTACAAGTTAATTACCAATATCAGATGCTTCTTGGTTCTCATAACAGCCAATCGTATCAGGATGAAGAATCCTAGCAAGAGGGGTTGGAGGAGGAATAAGCAATAACCCTGCAAGACAACCCCTCTAGAGCTTCTTTGGCTAGCCAAATCACAAGCTCTAATTTCATATTTCTGTTCTTTTCAAAAACAAAACTAATATTTCTTCTGCCAAAATTTGGGCTTTCCACTCTGGGAGGCAAGATTTCGTCCTGTACAACATCTATTAATTGTTGGCATGCAGTCAGCCTCTATCAATATATTGCTCTTAAATCCTTTCCAGCAACACCGCTCATATATACCTTCCGAGAGGGCCAAGACTGAGACAGATTCACTTCTTTTAAAGCATGAGTTGACACCACCACCACCACCACCACCACCACCTCCTCCTCCTCCTCCTCCTCCTCCTCCTCACAACACAAAATCAAGACAACTTAGCCCATTAGTTTTATTGAAAGCACCATATACATTTAATGCTGACAAACTCAGTGATGGAGGCAGTGGGTAAATCAGGGGATGTTGATGTCTCGTACTTAGCTTCAAACCAAGCCTTTGGTATTAGAAGATCATGCAAATCTTTATTGATCTCAAGGCTTCTTGCATATAAGAGAATTTTCATGCCATTTGGACATAATAAGGCGGTTAAAATATTTTGTGGTGTTGATAACCTTGTAACCATCAAAACTGAAAATTATAAAGATCTAATACATGTAAAAAATATTGTTGAACTCGTGTTTCGACCTAATAAACACTGAGCTGTTTACTATGATTTCATCGGTTGAATAGATAAGAGGAAGAAAAAAAAAGGATAAGAAGAGAAAATCAAATTGTTGTTGTTAATATGGCGATGCCAATTCATCACTTTCGTAGTTTAGTGCCCAAGAAACTGTATTCAAATCAAACCCTTCTAGTTCTTGTTGTTATTGGGTGTATTTGGGAAAGCTTCTCAGCATCCTAAAAGTACGTTCAACAGTGTTTTTCCGTAAAATGAGATAATCTCCTTCACATATTTACCTCGTAAATGGTAAAAGTACTTCTCCACAGCTTTATCAAACGGACCCATTATTACATTACAGACACCAACTCAATATCATGGCCCAAAAAAAAGCCAACTCAATATTCCCAAATTTCTTATCTCTTCCTTCAATAATTCAATCCTCTACGTCACTTCTCATCATGAAATCCCAAAATTAACATAATTATAATTATTATATCCAAAGACACCGCCCCACCTAGTCTTCCTTTTAGTTCCATCCAATGTCAAAATCACTAAACACACTATAATTGTCTTTCTTTAACAATTATGCATTCTCTCATTCAATAATTAAATCGATTACTAATGACATCATGTGATAAAATTATTATTAAAACTACCACAAAGGGCCGTGAAGGTTGGCTAGAATTAATCAAGCTACTCAAACCACTTAAAATTTATGCAACCAACCAATCATCTAGACCCACCAAATGATCCGATCCGGAATTCCGGATCACGGGTATTGCAAATTGGGTTGATCCGAAATTTTCACATTATGTTAAAATTAAAATTAGAGGGATGGACCAAGTTAATAATGAGAGCGGTACTTGGTAACGCTGGCACCATGTGTTGGTGTGGGGAATGTGAATGATGCGTTTTTTATTATTAACGAGGGAGCTACCAGGCTACCAGTACTACTTACTATATATAATTATCATAACTTTTTTTAATTATAATTTCAAAGCTTAGTGTTATTATTTTTTGGGAAATTTATTGGAAGGTCCCAAATAAGGAACTTATTTAATGAATGGTCTCAATTCTGAAGATATTTATCAAAAGGTCTCATTGACAACATGAGGTGTTGTTAATACATCGCATGATGTTGTCAATGTATATGACCTCATGTTGTCAACGGGATCTTTTGATAAATATTTTTAGAATTGAGATCATTCATTAAATAAGTTCTTTATTTAAAACTTTCAAGTAAATTTCCCTTATTTTTTCTTTATATTTTTCAAAGTTAGGAGAGTAGATACCAACACAACATTCAATGAACTATATATTTTTTTTAATAGTCCACGCGTATCACTCCTCACTCGTCTGGCTACTACGGCAACCACACGTTCTAATATTGGTATATGCACCTACTTCTCCATCTTGGATTATGTTAATATATTTTTGTGGTGTGATTAATATGGCTTCATTATTAACAAAAACTCAACAACACGTGGCCATACTTTCATGTCCCAATTTATATTTTATGAAGATAATAAACATTTTAAGTAACATGGGTTTAATAAATATATTACTACGTTTAATAAACATCTCCCGAATAAGTGAAATATATAATTATGTTGGTAAGTGTTATGTGTATTTTGGTAGGTAATAAGGAAAAAGTAATGTGCTCTGAAGTTTCTGTCCTTTTAAGCAAAATAAAAAGTTTATTTTTTCCTTTTAAGTTTCAACTTTCAGCCTTTTTTCCACTTTAAGAAATACCAAAACAATATATATATATATATGTATATATATAAAGAACTACCAAATCAACCAAGAAGGCTACCATTTTTTGATTTGTTGTTCTCGGAAAATAATAAAAAATGGTAATTGGTAAACTATTAAGGACAATCCAGACTGGTTTTCTTAATAAGATTTATTATAATATAATTTTCAATGAACTTTTCTTAAAGTCTTTTTTAAAATGTTCTTCAACGGCTGCGACAATGAATAACGTTGATTAAAATGCATATTTTCAAAACGGATGTTAGATTCGCTAATTAAAACAAAACCGAAGATAATTTACGTTGAATAATGACGAGAGGAGTACAAAAAAAATACTACTAAAACCCATTTAAAAAAATAAATTAATTGTTATGAACCTTTTGTAACTTTGGACTGATTTTACTTTCTTACCAATTGAATAACTCAACGAAGAGCCGGCGACTATCTGGTTGATTTTATATTGACTTTTAGTCCGCAGCAAAACAAAACATAATTCTGGGATCTGAAACATCGTTCCTGATTTAATTTAATTAATTCATAACTAATTATTACACGCACGAAATGTTCGTTGTGATTTTTTATTTCTTGGCAAAAAATATTCAGAAACACTAGAAAAAACATTATGATTATTAATATTGAAGAGCGCGATCGCCGTCGTCCCCATTACTTTTTTAACAACAATTTATAGCCGCTTCTGCTTTCGAACGTTAAAAAATGTTTTTTTTACACTGTATATTAAGAAGAATTCAACGAGCCTCCGTGAGCACCACTTCAGATTCTACCTAATTATCAGAATCGGATTGCAGAGGTAAAGTAATCAGCTTTAGCTGTAAAATATGGTTGTTTGATTTTAATTTTCTTTTGGTTTAACTTTATCCATGGTACTACCATGCAGGTTTAGCTATTGATGGTTATAATTTCGCCGCCCACTATTTTTTTTAGTTCTGTTTTCTTGTTGAAGGTTCCCATTTGCTCAGGAGAGTACAAAAGTCCATACAGAATAAAGGGCATAGAAGACTAGGAGAGAGAAATACCAACATAGTGAACCCAGAGATCTAACCGGAACCAGAACCAACATGAAGAAATGGAAAAGTTGAGGGGAGGTGTGAGGAAAAGGAGAAAAAAAGTAGTAGCTGAAGAGTGTTTATCGCCTCTAAGATTGTGATCGGAACCGATTAGCGGTAGTTGATTTTTTTCCCCTGCTTGGGTGAGTTCTTTGTTAGCTGAATTATTATTTGCTTCACTGTTTGTTGCTGGAATCTATCTGCTTTGGTTTTCTCTTGTTCGATTCCATTAACGGCTGATCTCTGGCTCTCCTTGGAACATTTCTCTGCATCTCCTCCTCCTCTTTCGTTACTGAATTATGTACTGATCTTAGTAGTAATTATATGGACCGTTGCTTGAAATGGGTTTTGATTATTGATCAGTTGTTGATTCATATGATTTCTGTCCCAAGTTTGCAGTGATTTTTGTCTAAACTTGAGGAGTATGGATTTTTGTTCTCATGATTGTCTGAATTCCGATTCGTTGATCCCCTTTTCTATAATAGAGATCGGAATCACCTATTGCAAACTTTCCAAACTTGTTTTAATTAGTGGTTTTTGTTTTTGATCAGGTTTTTTTTGATCTGGCGATAGCAGATATTCTATTCATCAACTCCGGGAACGTGGATTCTACTTATAAGGTGATCAGTGCTGCTTTTTATTATTTGTTGTCTGTAATTTTTCAAGTTTAGAAAAAAGTCCTCAGTTTTTTGTACCTTGATCTGACACTGAATTTCTGCATTGCTTTTATTTTGTGAATTTCGTCACTGTGTGCAAGCAGCAATTGAGGCTTGGTTTCCCATCGTTGGTGTAGATTTCAATGTTCTAACGCAGCCTTGCCACTTCTAGCTTACTTGATCAAGTTTTTGTGGATTGAGTTCCTACTTCCTATAACATCAGAAGAGAAAAGCCTTGGTGTTATTAGCTAGAGCTATGGCAGCCAAGGCCCAAGCAGACGCTAAGAGAAAGTATTCGTGGTGGTGGGACAGCCATATAAGTCCGAAGAACTCAAAATGGCTTCAAGAAAATTTGACAGGTACTGCTTCTATTTTTCCTGATCCTTCTATTAAAGTTGCTATAGCTAGCTTTCGACATTGATGTGAACCATGTATATTTTTACTTATCAATAGGAGGAAGAAATGCCTCTGACATAAAACTTCTAGAAAGTAACTCTCATTGAGTGATTTTCTTTCTGTCTAGTTTTCACTTTCTTAGCCATTATAATTCTTACTGAGATGGCAATGAATCCGCTCAAATTATAGTTTAAATGCATTTGGAGTTTAAAGCCACTAACTGGCTAATCATGCACAAGTCGTATATGAACGTAGTCCTTTTAGTGAATAGTGATATCTGTTACAATAGTATTTGCTAATTCAAACAATACTGATTTCACTTCTGGGTACACGGCCCTGACATGATGCACTTTATAAGATTATGAATCAAAATGTCATCACCAAATATGTTATTGAATTTGAATTTTATTATCCTGTTCTAATGAAAACTTTTCTAGTTCTATAACAGTAGGTTTTGAAGGAAGAAGCATCACGAGATGGGTTTTGTTTTAATCTTTTGTGGACCTGTCTCTACTATATCTATCTTTAGTATTTATATCACATTTTTTCATTTCATTTATAGCTGGTATTTGCTTTATTCCTTGGAACATATGCGACAATATTTCATCCTGGGAATTGTGCTGTTGGATAAATGTTTTACATAGCATTAAACTGGCCTATGCTTTTTTGAAACCTAATTGAACTTATTTTCTAACTGTATTAGATATTGATTATTTTACAGGTCGAGCATAGTATAAACTTAATGTAAATGCAAACATCATTTTATACTAGGAAAGATTCCATATTTTTCTCTGATAAAAAGCTTGATTGCCTAAATGTGCTTCAGTAATCAATTGCACTGAATTCCCCTCTTGAACAGACATGGATTCCAAGGTGAAGCAGATGATTAAACTTATTGAAGAAGATGCAGATTCCTTTGCGAGAAGGGCAGAAATGTATTATAAAAAGCGCCCAGAGCTTATGAAATTGGTTGAAGAGTTTTATAGAGCATACCGTGCATTGGCTGAAAGGTATGATCACGCAACTGGGGTCATCCGGCAAGCTCATCGGACCATGGCTGAAGCATTTCCTAACCAAGTCCCTATGCTACTGGCAGACGATTTACCAACTGTTCCTTTTATGGAAGCTGAGCCACGAACTCCTGAGATGTCCCACTCTTCTCTTGCCTTTATGGACGGTGATGAAGTGCGAAAGGCTTCTTCCAGAAGCCCTTCACCTAATTTCCATGCTATCAACAGAAATGGAGCTTTTACTGAAGAACCTGATTCTGCTAGAAACTTAAAGGGTCTGAGGCAGCTCAATGATCTCTTCATGTCCGGAGCAGGGCGTGCAAGAAAAGAGCTCAATTTCCATGATATGGATAGTGATAATAATGACCAAAATGATGGGAATCATGATGCCAAAGCTCAAGTTTTGTCTGAGTCTGAACGGGTGACGAGGGCTGAGGCAGAAATTTTGGCCTTAAAAAGAGCTCTTGCTAAATTAGAAGATGAAAAGGAAGCTGGCTTGGTTCAATATCAGCAGAGTTTGGAGAGATTGTCTAATCTAGAGTCAGAAGTATCTCATGCACAAGAGAACTCCGGTGAACTCAATGAACGAGCAAGCAAGGCTGAAGCTGAAGTTCAAACTTTGAAAGGAACCCTTGATAGATTACAGGCTGAAAGGGAAATTAGTCTTCTTCAGTACCAGCAGTGCTTGGAGAAAGTATCCAACTTGGAGAAAAATATTTCGTCTACGGAAACGAATGCAGGAGAACTTAATGAAAGAGTTATTAGAGCTGAAAGTGAAGCTGAATCCCTCAAGGAAGACCTTACTGCAGTAGAAGCTGAAAAGGAAGCAGCCCTTGATCAATACAAACAGTGCTTGGAGACAGTATCAAAATTAGAGGACAGATTAGTACAAGCTGAGGAGAATGCTAGAAATATAAATGAGCGAGCTAATAAAGCTGGAAATGAAATTGAGGCCTTGAAGTTAGAAATTGCTAAACTAACTGAGGAGAAGGAAGACGCAGCTCTTCGTTATCAGCAATGCTTAGAAATAATTTCCAGTTTGGAGCATAAACTTTCCTGTGCTGAAGAGGAGGTGCGTAGGCTAAATTCCAAGATAGATGAAAGCGCTGCAAAGTTACTGAGTTCTGAGCAGAAATGTCTTCACTTGGAAACATCAAATGAAAATATGCAGTCTGAACTGCAGTCTGTGGTGCAGAAGTTGGGCTGTCAAAATGAAGAACTTAGTGAGAAGCAACAAGAGTTAGGTAGGCTTTGGAATTGCATACAAGAGGAGAGGTTACGGTTTGTAGAGGCTGAAACAGCTTTCCAAACTCTTCAGAATTTGCACTCTCAATCACAAGAAGAGCTGAGATCAATCGCTGCTGAGCTTCATCATAAGGCAGAACTTCTGGAGAATGTGGAATTTCATAAGCAGGCTTTAGAGGATGAAATACAAAAGGTGAAGCAGGAAAACAAAATTCTAAATGAGTTCAAAATTTCTTCATCTTTGTCTACCAAAAATTTGCAGGAAGAAATATTAGATCTGAGGGAGACAATTCAGAAACTTGAGCAGGAGGTTGAACTGCGAGTGGATGAGAGAAATGCTCTCCAGCAAGAAATTTACTGTCTTAAAAAGGAGCTTAGTGATGTGAATAAAAGGCATGATGCTATGATAGAGGAGGTTACCTCAACTGGCTTAGATCCACAGTGCTTGGGGTTGTCTGTGAAGAAATTGCAGGATGAGAATTCAAAGTTGAAAGAGACCTGTGAGGCTGACAGAAGTGAAAGAGCAGTTCTCCTAGAAAAATTGCAGATAATGGAGAAACTTTTGGAGAAAAATACCTTTTTGGAGAATTCACTCTCAGACTTGAATGTTGAATTGGAAAGTGTCAGAGGAAAGGTACAGTTGTTAGAAGAAACATGCCAATCACTACTTGCGGAGAAAACCACTCTCACTGCTGAGAATGCCACCTTGTTCTCTCAGCTACAAACTATGACTGAGAAGCTGGAGAATGTTTCCGAAAAGAACAACCTTCTGGAAAATTCATTATTTGATGCCAATGCTGAACTTGAAGGATTAAAGGTGAAGTCGAAAGGCATAGAAGACTCATACCAATTACTTGACCTTGAGAAGTCCAATCTGATCTCTGAGAAAGAAACCTTAGCGCAACAGTTGAACATTGCTCATCAAATGCTGAAAAGTATCGAGAATCAACATAGTGAGCTGGAACTGAAGCATTTGGAACTGAAAGGTGAGAAGGAATCTGCACTTCAAAAAGTGGAGGAGCTTCTGGTTTCCTTTTATGCAGAGAGGGAAGAACACTCCAGAATTGTGCAATTGAATGAGAGACACTTGTCTGAGAAGGAATCACAACTTCATATTGCTCAAGAAGATGCAAATTGTAGGAAAAAGGAATATGAAGAAGAACTGGACAGAGCTGCACATGCTGAAATTGAAATTTTCCTCTTGCAAAAATGCATCCAGGATCTGGAGGAAAATAACTTCTCCCTTTTAGTTGAGTATCAGAGACTATTGGAGAAATACAAAATTTCTGAGAAATTGGTATCAAATTTGGAGAATGAAAATTTTCAAAAGCAGGTTCAGGTGAATTCTTTGTTTGACAGAATCGCAATACTAAGGACTGGGCTGCTTCAGGGGTTGAAGACTCTGGACCTTAACAGCGACCACTCTTTTGATGATATGTCTGAACAAGATCACACTCTTCTGGAGTATATGCATCGTAGAATTCAGGAGAGACAGAAATGTCTTGATATAATTTTCAGTGAAAGCCAGCACCTGGCCATTGAGAATTCAGTTCTTGTCGCATTCCTTCGGCAGTTGAAGCTAAAAGCAGAAAAACTCGTGACAGAAAGAGATTCCCTTGATGAGGAATTGAGGATCCAGTCTGAGAAGTTCCTGGCTTTGCAAGCAGAGGTCCAAAGCATACTAGAGAAAAATCAAGAATTGAAGCTGACCATAAGCAGGGGAGAACAGAGAATTGAAGAAATGGCAACTAAAACAGGGGATCTATTTAGACAGCTGTCAGACTTGGAACTGGCGCACAGAAATTTGCAGGATGAAAGTTACAATACATCGGAAGAGAAAAATTCCTTGATGAGAAGATTCCTAGATCTGGGTGAAGAGAAAAACAACTTGGAAGAGGAAATCTGTGCTCTCATTCATGAGACAATAGCTCAATCTAGTATTTCTCTGGTCTACCAGAACATTGTCTTTGAGAAGGTCCTGGCACTCACAGAGCTAAGTGAAGATCTTGGTGAACTCTGTTCGGTAAATGAGGACCTCAAGAACAGGTTAAAAGCTATGACAGAAAAATTAGAAGATGCAAAAAAGGAAAATTCACATCTTAAGGAATCATTTGACAGATCAAGCATTGAACTAAAGTCAGTGCAATCTGTCAATGATCAGTTGGGTTGTCAGATTCAGAAAGGAAAGGAGTTACTGTCTCAAAAGGAAAATGAGCTTTTGGCCACAGCGGAAATGTTTAGTGCTTTGCACACCGAGAAAACAGAGTTGCAAAAGATGCTGGAAGATTTAAGATTTAAGTATGATGAAGCCAAGATGATACTTGATGATCAAGCTCATCAAATTTTGAATTTATCCTCAGACAAGGATCGTCAGAATGAAGAGCTCAGAAGTCTGCGTGAAATGAATCAGAAGTTGGAGTCTGAAATGGGGCACCTTTGTGAAGAACTTGATGAAACTAGACTGAGAGAAGAGAAGTTAAATTATCAAGTAAAGGAGGGAACAAATGAGATTGAGCTTTGGGAAAATCAAGCTGCCACACTCTATGAGGAAGTGCAGATATCTACTGCCAAGGAAATATTAATTGAAGATCAGTTTCGTGAGCTAGCCAATACTTGTGAGAGTCAGAATGAAGAGCTCAGATGTCTGCATGAAGTGAATCAGAAGTTGGAGTCTGAAATGGGGCACCTTTGTGAAGAACTTGAAGACACTAAACTAAGAGAAGAGAAGTTAAATTGTCAACTAAAGGAGGGGGCAAATGAGATTGAACTCTGGGAAACTCAAGCTGCCACACTCTATAAGGAAGTGCAGAGATCTACTGCCAATGGAACATTAATTGAAGCAAAGTTTCGTGAGCTAGTCAATATTTATGAGAGTCAGAATGAAGAGCTCAGATGTCTGCATGAAGTGAATCAGAAGTTGGAGTCTGAAATGGGTCACCTTTGTGAAAAACTTGAAGAAACTAGACTGAGAGAAGAAAAGTTAAATTATCAACTAAATGAGGGAACAAATGAGATTGAGCTCTGGGAAACTCAGGCTGTCACTCTCTATGAGGAAGTGCAGAGATCTACTGCCAATGGAATACTAATGGAAGGGAAGTTTCGTGAGCTGGCCAATGCTTGTGAGAGTCTTGAACGTGATCATAGCAATAAAAGTGTTGAAGGCGAAAGGCTGAAAGAAAGAGTTAGTGAGTTGGAAGATCAAAATGGAAGATTACGTGATCAGTTGGCTGCCTATGTCCCAGCTGTCTGTGCTTTAAAGGATTGTATCACATCTTTGGAGATGCAGACTCTAGTGCATACAGAACTACACAGCCGTGAAAAATCAACGGTAGTCACGTTTTCTGTTTCTTTTCCCATCATATTGCATTAGAATTCATTGTTACACCATTTTAATCTCGGTAAATGTCTCTGCTTGTCTACCTGCATGAGGGGAGGGAAGTGCTTTTGCATGTTTGAATGTTGTGGTTTTCCTGAACGTTTTACACTCCTTTGTGCTTGAGACATGGTATGAGACTGTTGGGCTAAATGCACATGGTCACTCCAACCCTGATATATCTAATCTAATACTCTGGTTACTTACTATGACTTTTACTACTGCCAGCTATTGGAAAAATGTCAATTGCACATATCTTGTGTTTTTTTCTTCTTCAAAATTTGTTCAGCCTTGAAGGCTGAAATCTAACCTGCACATGTCTGCATTAGTTTGTTCTTATTGCTGCCTATTTCGATGTTTGAGGTCATGAAAATTTAGGCTGCTTTTGTCTCGGATGTTATTGTGAGAAGTTTGGGCATGGGTGGATTTTGTTGTTATATAGTAAGATTGATTTTTGACTCTCTATACTTCAATTATACCAGGTATTTTATTGCATGCTTTTCTGTATACTCTATCTTATATTCACTGTTTTGCAGGTTAACGATATGATGAACCACCAAAACACTGAAGGAGGTCCACAACCCGGTGAACGCCAGAATGCCATCGCACCCAATACACTTCCGGACATCCAGGAATTGCAGAAAAAGATCAATGCAATTGAGATGGCTGTTAAACATTTGAATGAAAATTTCAAACAGAAGGATGAATTGAGGGAGATTCAGGAGTTACAATCCGGAATCAGCTGGAATCGAGAAAACACTGGATCTGGCAACCATGGTACTCGAATAAATGAAGCATATATTCCAGTAGCAGAGAATGAAGTTTTGACAAAAGACATCATACTTGACCGAATGTCAGAAAGCTCATCGTACGGGAGAAGTAGGAGAGGAACTCCTGAGGTTGATGATCAGATGCTCGAATTATGGGAAACTGCTAACAAGGGCAGTAGTATCGGCCTCAAAGGTGGCAAGGTACAACAAAGGACAACCACTGGACCAGCGAACTACTATCAGAAAGGAGTAACCAAGGAACTCAATAATAAGTATCCCTCAATAGATTCATTGATTGAGAAAGAGTTGAGTGTGGACAAATTAGAGATCTCAAGATTGTCGCAGCCACGTGAAGAAGACAACAAACCGAAGATTATAGAAAGACTTGATTCTGATGCTCAGAAGCTAGCAAACCTTAAAATTACTGTGCAAGATTTGATCAAGAAGGTTGAGACCACTGAGAAGAGCACAAAGGGAAAAGGAAGTGAGTACGATAATGTGAAAGGGCAGCTTGAAGTTACCGAGGAGTCCATCACCAAGATGTTTGATGCTAACCGCAAGCTGATGAAGAATGTAGAAGAGGGTAAGCTATCCTTTGTTGAAAATCCTGAACCAGAATCAGATGAGAGTGGAAGCATCAGCAGAAGGAGAGTTTCCGAACAGGCACGGAGAGGATCAGAAAAAATTGGACGTTTGCAATTGGAGGTGCAAAGACTACAGTTTCTTCTGCTGAAAC
>JANTPZ010002906.1:0-15719 GCA_025593235.1 Vachellia pachyceras
CTACTTCCATGTTTAGTTTTATGTCACTTGCACGAGTGATTAACAAGAAATTCACATATATAAACATATCTCATTATTATTGTTAATAAAAAAGTGATATGTCCTCTCTGATAGAGGAACTAATGCATGCAACTATCATCATCGTATACGTACGAGAGTTCTTTCTCTTCAGAAGACAAATTAAGAGTTAAAACAAATAACTGATCTGGTTTGAATTTCACCGCACCTTATATAATCAATAATGCTTTAACTTTATTTTATCATTGCGTGTATGGAAAAAGGAAAAAAAATGAAACATTGTGTACAAAAAGGTTTAGGCATGGGTTGGCTCATGGGGACTTACCACCGGTGTTAAGGCATAACATAAGGTTTAGAGAGCGCTTATAGATGTATCTACGTATAGATCGTCCGTCTACAAACAATATTTTCATATCGACAGTAGCATTTGAAATAATGACTTTATAGATTATGAGCTAATTAAAATTTAGGTGAGTTAGATCCTAAAACTCTTCAGAGTCAAGGCATGCCTCCACGCTCAGGAGCTTTTATACAGTTATTTATATATTGTACATGAATTAGGTCCGCACACAGGCAGAGAGATTTGAACTGAAAAATTGTAGACTATGATTCAATTTATTATCAACTGGATCAATCTTTATTAGTCAATTATTCAACTGATCTAACTTTTGTTGGCAAAAGAGAGAGAGAGAGAGATTATGTTGTGAATTTTTTTTATGCAAAAAAGTTTAGGTGGGTTCGGCACCGGTCCTCCACCAAGGTCAGGGTACGGCCCCAGGGCTCTTTGAACACTTACAAGGGATTTACGAGATAACCTACCAAATGAGCCCTCATAACAATAGAGGGAATCGAACTCACCTCCTTGTGATAGTTGAACTCGTTCCTTACCATCTGTGCCAACTCTTATTGACTTACGTTGTGAATTAAATAATTGAGTTGTTTTTAATGTGCGTCACAGCCTACGTAGTTGTGAAACCCAGCCTATTGGTTAATTTGGGCTTATGAGCCACTTCTAATGGGCCCCATTGCAAGAATAGTGCGCCAGCCCTTTTCCCCTTTTTCATAATCTCACACATTTTATCACACAGAAGAATAAAAGGAAAGGAAATGTTTTGAAAAAAAAATAAAGATTATGAGAAAAAATGAAGAAAATACCCATAGGGGCATGTAGGTGAATAGAGTAGGTTAAGCTCGAAGTCGAGTTCCCATTTGAGAGGGACTAAGCTTGTGTTTCTAAATATAGCATCCACTTTTTTCCATTTAAAAGTCATTGGACTAACTCTGGGGTTGGTTTAGCGGTGTGGTGCTGATCCAAGCTTAATCAAGGTTGGGGGTTTGAATCCTGCCTTGGGCATGCAGCTCCTTAATAACTAGGGCCAGTTGTCCCACCCATTGAGGTGCCCCGCAATCAGCGAAGGGATTAGTCACTGCTTCCGACGGTGGATACCCTCGGTTTACTGAAAAAAAAACTCATTGGACTGAGATTTATTATGCTTCTTCTTTTTTAATGATTGGCTTAAAATATTTAATTAGACTAGACCCTTAAGTTTTTGCCTTTATGGTACTTTTATCTAAACTGGAGGGATAGGCTTCGTGCCACACCACAAATATAAATAAATAAATATATATATAATTAATTAAATAGACTATTGTGCCTTCTTTAATTTCTAATTAGCTTTCGGCTGCTTTCTCCCTTCTCTGATCTTTTGACTTTTTAGGTCTCCACAAGCACCATCTAATGCCTTTTTATCTCCTACATAAATTATAGACTTGCCTCCCTCTTCCGTTTCTTTGTTTTTTCTAATCTGTGTTACACACTTCGTTCAACTTTGTTCTTTATTCTTTGCTTAAATTAACTCTCCAAGACTATTATATATATATATATATAAGCTTTTTGCAGATTTTTTTGCTAATAAGCTAATATACTCATCATCCCTAGTTATCTCGTATGAAACCCAGTAAATATATCACCCCCGTGAATTGCGTATAAAACATTTACCGTTTGTACAATCAATAGAATTTCTAAATATAAACTTTCTGCAGATTTTTTTTCCAACTTATTAATGGGGTAGTGAAACCTGAAACAGCAAAGATCACATAAATATGGCTTATAAGTTCACAAATTCTTCATCTAATCATGAATATAAAATTTCAATTGTAGTGCAGTTTACATTACAGACAATGTATTATATCTAAGATAGAAGGGAATAGTTAAATATGGATTTTAATATGAATTCTAGGAATCTGCATGTGTTAATTAGAAGCGTTACATGTGTCGGATTAATTAATTAATCATATATAGGGAGCTAGTTGACGCATGGTGGTGTGTATATATATATAGTGGGTTTGAGAATATTATTTTTTATAGCATTTGAAGGGTGAACACACACACACAAAAGAGAATGTGTCCAACCGTATCACGAAAAGACGCCCTGACTATCAAGCAGTTGAGCACATTCAATTAACACACGCACATAGTATGTGTTTGGATAATCCGTTGAGAGAAAGAAGTTACGGATTTTGAGATATTTTACAGATTTTGAGATGGTTTTACAGATTTTGAGATGGTTTTATGGATTTCAAGATGGTTTTACAGATTTCGATATGGTTCTTGACTTGCGTGCCCGTCTGGATTCTCACATGCACAGGGTTCTTTTGTTAAAATTAAGGAGCAAATTAAAAGGTAGCTTTCATATTAAAGAATGGTATGTGGAAGCTAATTATTATATAATTTACTAGAAAAATACCATTTAGCGATATATAAATGGTTATTTTCCGTTGTTAAAATGATGGTCGCTAATATTTTCCGTCGCTAAATAGAAATTTTCTGATAGAAAATAGCCATTTAACGATGTATTTTTCCGTTGCCTAAATAACATTTTTTCTAGTAGTAAGTAAGTGTAAAGGAGGATTGGGAATGTAGCGAACCTTATGTTTGCCGCAACAGGATCAAACTTGCCACCATGTATCTAGATCAATCTCAGGGCTTGTTTGGAAACTAGATCTGAAACTTAGATTTAACAGATTTCGAGGTAAAAATTAGGTTTTGAAAAGTAATTTATGTTTGGAAAGTTATAGCTTTTATGGATTCTGAGACAAAAAAGTGGGTAGGAAAGAGGAAAGTAAGAAAGAGAGAAAAAGTAGGAAAGAGAAAAGAGGAAAAAATAGGAAAGAGAAAACCTAAATTTTAAACCTAGATTTTGGCAATCAGGTTGGCAAACGAGCCCTCAATCTCATGCATGCATGTATGTGTTTGTGTACATGCATGTATAAACACACACACATATACGCGTATACATAGCTACGCTCTCTCGAGTTGCTTTCTTCATTAGTCCCTCTTATATCCCTGTCCACACACTTGTACAAACGTCACTGCCTCCCTTTATTACATATTCTGGATTGTTATGACTAATTAATGACCTACTCTTCTCAAATTCCATATTATTTAATACTCTCATCCTCAGTGGTGGAACCAGGACCTACTATTAGTGGGGGACAATTTTTTCATTTTTAAACAAATGACAATAGATTTGCTAGTATATATAATTTGATGGGAAAGGATCATCTCCACTACTCAAAAAGTAGTGGATATCTCCACTGCACATCCAAAGATTGATATTTGCCCAAATAATTCCTCAACTTTTCTCTCTTCTATATTTATGGAAATTATTCGGGCGTCTCAAAAGAAAGAAAAAAACGACAAATGAGAACCGTTGGATGTGTAGTGGAGAGGATCCTTTTCCTAATTTGAGTGGGTTCAAATCTTAAAAACCAGTGGGTGCATAACAAAAAGTCTCATGCTATTTACATAACCACCCAAAAGTTGAGTGGGGGCATTTATCCACACTCACGTACGTGTGGCTCCGCCGCTGCTCATCCTAGACACAAAAAGGCTAGTTTAGGGGCTGTTTACATTCATCCTCGATATAACATCTCAATCTAATTTATATCTCATGTTTTCCGTATTCCCTCGTCTATACTCTCTTGACAATCATTAACGCTATCAAATTCAGATAGTTTCAAGACATTTGTTACACACGGGTATTTTAAGGGATTACAATGCAATCGTTATAATTATCTAATTCATATAACCTCCTTCATCTATTTCAGATTACTTAAGTAGTCGGTAAGGAATATATATGTAAAATATAATTAAAATTTCCAACTCTTACAACCAAATTCAGGAAATGTGTCAGTTAATAGATATGTACATATGAAATGCACCGAGTGTAGAGATATAGGTCCCATTTGGGAGTGCGGTAAAGAAATGATTTTACCATTTATGAGGTAAATGTGTGAAGGAGATTATCTCATTTTACGAAAAAATACTGTTGAATACACGTTTAGCTTTTTCAAATGTGATTCCAAACCGGACCATATATATACATGTATGTATGTATTTCCTGGCCCTCTTATACGTTAAAAGGACTGGTGATCTCGGTTTCGTGTGTGAAACGGGTGGGATTATGATCGAGATCATCTGGAAATTCCTCGAGTTGTACCATAATGTCATCATATAAAATGAACTTTAATGCCCAGTTCACATTTAACATGTATATATATATACTGCTAATTCTAAAGTCAACTGATTATTTAACCACACAAATAATGATCAACTAGCCAGCTAGTCGACGCAAATATGAACATGAAGACGTTTTTTCTATTATTTAACACTGGTTTTGTACGTCAACTCCCATGGATGGACCACTGGATATCTTTTACACAACCGATGAGTACTCAAAACAAAAACGACGTGAAATCAACAGTGCAATAATGATGGTCATTAGAATGTACTAATTAATAATTATCGATCATCACAAAAGAGAACTGTCACTGCTGCAAATTGATGAGGGCCAGTTTCACGAGGACGAACGCGCGTTCTCCTGCCTCTTCCTTTCACAACCACAAGGTTTAATTTCTTCAGATGCACCGAAAAATTAATCACCAGACACTGACATTATTCCCACCATTTTTTTTTTCTGGGTTTCCATCTTATTTGATTTCGCTGTGAACTGACCTGTGGTTTCAAACTTGGTAAGTTTTAGTGCTGCTTTCATTTATGTTAGGGTTTTGTGATCTGGCCGATACCAGTCGAACATATCTCTTAAAATTCTTTTATGAACATGTGATTTGTTAAAAATAAAATACCAGTTTTGTATGTTGATACATCAGTTGCGATCACTTAGAAAACTGAATTATATTACTCCTGTTTACAAAAAATTACGTTCACTTTCTAGTTTAATCATCGCAAGAATTATTTTCTATACTTACATCATTTAAATGGAGGCAATATGATATAGGCATTGTTGAACGCGTGGGCACAGATCTGAATGCATTTTTATGTTGACTGGATGAATTAAGTGCATGTTTAAGGAAAATTTTTTCTAACGGTACATGTAAACCAAGACAAAAAACATCTCGAAATCCATAAAAGTATATCGAAATCCGCAAAAAGCATATTGAAATCCGTAAAATCATCCCTAAATCTGTAAAATCATCTCGTAATCCGTAAACATATTTCTCATAACGGATCCCCAAACACACGTTGAGTCGGGATAAACTGTGGTCATTATTACAGAACAACATTTTACATGCACCCGCAGCAAAACGGAGAGGGGAACATGTTGAATATTATATTCAGTTCACATCGAGCCACGTGTTTCTCGACCACACAAATATTATATGTAACACGAAATTTAGAAATAATGTTTTAAGTGTGAGAAAAACACTAACAATAGCACCCATTCACTGAAGTTCGATTCATATCATCATGTGGGGATTATGTTATAATTGGATTAATTTATTATCTCCACCTTTAATCCCTCCTCCATTTTCAATAGGCGATTCGTATTTGATATTTTCCACAATTTTAATTATGACAGATGATCCAAATGGTAACGTCTTTGAAAGGGAAAGAGCGAGGCATGTAATTAAGAACCATTGAAACATAGAAATAAAAAAAAAACTCAAAATATCTTACTTCTTATGAAGTTTTTAAGAAGTATTTTATAATTAAGCTTTCTTTATATAGGTTCCATGGTCGAGAAATATAGGTTCAATGGATACTGAAGATGTTCAATGGTCATATATATAGGTTCCATCTTAATAACCAATCATCTCATATCGTACAAAATTGCTAGTCATTTCTAATGGTGGTAATGAACTCACGGCGTTTTTTTTCTTTTTAATATAAAGGGCTACAAGCAATCATGTAATTTTTAAGAACATTCAAAAACGATATATAAAAACTTGATAAAAATCAAGCCACTTAAAAATATTTTTTTTAAAATAAGTATCATATATATTCAGCTGTGGTTGCATGCAATAATAAGCTAATGCTTCACGAAACCAGTTTTATAAAAACATGGCTAATTATTTTATGTGTATATGGCAGATGTAGATGATGATGAGGGGCCAGGGGAGGGCCATGCCAGGAATGAAGAGAGGAAATAAATAAGCTAACCACATTGACAAGTGTAGGAGGGGTGGCCCTCCCTTCAATATTTCTCGATATTTCATTCCCCGTATTAATTAATTCCTAATTATTATTATTATTATTATTATTCATTTATCCTCTCTCACACACACAGATATATATATATATATATATTTGTGGCCCCTCGGCCCCTTCCTTTTAATTAATTTCCATCTCCAACCAAATGTGTGGCAGCCCCCCAGGCCCCCATTATTTCATCATCCACATACATCGATCTCACTAATTACTTATTGGTTATTATTCCGATTAATATTCATTCTCTGATCTTATTAATATATCCTTTTCATTATCACCAACAAACACACTCCCTCCACTCATCTTGTAACATACCATTATGTATATTTCCACTCCTCCCTCCACTCTTTAATTTCAATGGGAAACAAAATTCTTCAAGATTTTACCCATGCATGAATAATTCATATTAGGATCAAAGTCAGATTCTTAATTTTTTATCACAGTAATTTTTTTTCCCAGGAGCACCAATCGCTTTAAAATCAAAAGTGGTATATTGCCACTCTTAAAATCCTAAAATTGGAATAGTAATAAAATTTTTGGGAGTTTAAACATTATTCTATGATATGTATATATATATATATATATATTATGAAATCAAGTAAAACATTCGTATATTGTTTGGAATTAAAATAATAAATAGTAATACTACTATGAATAATATGATGGATTGTAAATTAAGAGTCACCATATAAAAAACGAGAATCTGATATAAATTCTGAAAATAAGTCACTTTACATATGCACAGCGGTTTACATCGTATTTTATATTCAGGGAAATTTACAATAAAATCCAAAATAGGAGAAATAATGTTCAAAAGGTCCTAAAGATTCATAAAATTACTATAAGGTTACAGGAGTAGCTGCTGATGTTGTTAATGAATGCTGATAAAGTTGTTAATGACAACCTCAACAGCCACTTATGGGATCTTATGGTAATTTTTTGAACCTTTAAAACCTTTTGCTAATTAATTCTCCTATTTAGGAGTTGATTGCAAATTTCCCTTTATTTATGTATTTATTTATTGATATATTAATTAATACGATTAAAATTAAAATGGTTAGTGAGTGGCGTAACAAATGGGCCGTGAAAGCGGCCCAGGTTGAGTGATACCTCATTGTCCAATGGGGAGGCACAAGCACCAGCTAAGGTTAAGTTGGAGTTCAAGCCGCCCTATCAATCTCACTTCTCTCGTAAATCATTCAACTTGTTTGGTAAAGTATTGAGGAGAGTCAAAAACATATTTAACAGTATTTTTCTGTAAAATGAGATAATTTCCTTCACATATTTATCTTGACTTACGTAAAAGTACTTCTCTACTGCGTTTCCAATCGGACTCATTCTCTCTTGAAATCTCCCGTATAGATCATTCTTGAATCCACTTAATTGCATGATTTGTTAACCTAAATTTAAGTCTGAACAATATTTACAAATTCAAAAATCACCACTACACTATCAAGGGGCGAACCTACTTGTATTTTAGCGTGTTTAACTGCACCCACTGACTTCCAGAAAATTAGGTATATATTAGTATTATGTGATTTATTTTATACCAACTCATTTGTTAATTTGAACCCACTAAATTTTTGTCCAAATTCTTCTCAAATGATATTAAGAATAAATATCACTTATCTTCTCAAAAAAATAATTTGCATCCCTGAACCAGGATCTTGAGTCCGCCACTAACAGTATCAAATGTTAGCCCTAGTATGATGTCTGCATGACTCATTATTATAAAATACTACCTTAAAAATTTATATAAAAACTCATGAATACTTAGTGCTTGTTTGGGAATTCTTTATTTCCAACGGTGCACGCAAGCCCAAACAAGATCATCTCGAAATCCGTAAAAATCATCTCGAAATCGTTAAATTCTTCTTAAATTTCGTAAATTCTTCTTGAAATCTGTAAATTCATTTCTCCCAACGAATTCAAAAACACACCTTAATATCCCCTCTAACTCTGGAGCAGCCATGAGATGCTCCAAAAAAAAAAAACTCCCAAAGGCCAAACCCAGTTTTGGTCAAACAGGCATACGTTAGATAGGTAATATTTGCAATTTTTTCCCTTATATTTGATTTAAAAACCTCGTTACATGTAAGTTAGCTAAGAAATCTTTGTTTATTATGGGTCCGTTTGGCAAATTATCATAAACCACTTATAAGTGCTTATTCACATAAGCCGAGGCAAATATGTGGAGGAGATTGTCTCGTTTTACGGAAAAGCACTGTTAAACGTGTTTATGAAAATAAGCCCATGGTTACCAAACATGCCCAATGAATGTATATATGTTTAGGTCAGGTTTTTAAAATGAAAACTAGTTAAATAACCAAAAGGTCCCCTCGCCAGTGCCTATTCACTTTTGCTTCTAGGTAAGAATGCTTTTTAACCACTTGGACTCTGCTAATGAGATTAGGAGTTACTCGAGGATATAGTAAATTAAAACTATTTCAAGACGCTCTTTTTTTTTTGACAAAAAACACATATTTTAATTTTTACCAAAAGCTGAAACGCATTTAAAATATGAAATGAACTTATAAAATATAAATTTTAAAATTCTACATTTTGTATCGAGAATCATAAACGATTAGATCTGTAATTATATTTATCCTTATAAACATGCATTCAATAGATGTTTGCAAATTAAAGTATTACCGTGTATCAATTGTAGTTATAATAATATAATAATAATAATAATAATTATTGTTGTTAATATTATGGAACAATATTAAAATGTGTTTTTGAGTTCAGAACATTTAAGTATGGCGCGCGCGCACTTGAGCGAGCATATAAGTCAAGTTTAATGTATCTCATCATGGAGGCAAAAATATTACTATGAAATAATAAGTGCATAATCGAAGGAAACCTTATGAAGGAAAAATAGGAATTAATTAAATAAAAACGATAAAAGGGGATATAAAATCAATTTTAAAAAATAACAAGGAGGAGAGGGAATATATATAGAGATATGAGCATCGTTGTCAGCGAGTCTCTGTTGTGATGAATGCTGATTTCGCCCCGCCCTTCCTCCTAACCCACCACCTCCTTCGAGCTTCACCAATTCACCAAAACTAACTCTCTGTGACAAACACAACACACAAACATTCTTTCCTTCCCCACAAGAGTGGATAAGACCCTTCTCATTCATTCCTTATTCCCCTCCAAAATCCCAGGAATTCCCTCCTCCAATCATCGTCGTCGTCCACCACCTTCGTCGATCACTTCACAATCAATCAAACATAAAACCAACTTCCTTCAACATGTTCTCTTCTTCTCAACCCCTTCTTCATCCTTGTCGTCTTTAACCACTAGATGTATACGTTTGGATACGCATAAATTTTTCAATATCTCGACAATACCGCATTTACTTGATGGACTACTGCTGTGTCAGAGAGATAGAAGGAAAGCAAGCTCATGACCCTTTATTCACTCGCAAAATGAGCAATAAATCGTCGTCTTCCCAGAGACGTTGCGTTTGGGTTCCTGGCCCTGTAATTGTGGGAGCAGGGCCTTCAGGCCTCGCTGTAGCCGCTTGTCTCAAGGAGAAAGGCCTCCCCAGCGTACTTCTAGAAAGATCTAATTGCATAGCTTCTCTGTGGCAGCTCAAGACCTATGACCGCCTTCGCCTTCATTTGCCCAAGCAGTTCTGCGAGCTCCCTCTCATGGGCTTCCCAGCCGATTTCCCCACATACCCGACCAAGCAGCAGTTCATAGATTACTTAGTGAGCTATGCAGAGAGGTTCGATATTAAGCCCAGGTTCAATGAGACTGTGAAGGAAGCGGAATTCGACTCGACGCTCGGGTTCTGGCGCGTGAGAAGTGAGGGCAAGGCGGAGACGTCGACGGAGTACGTGTGCCGGTGGCTGATTGTGGCGACGGGAGAGAATGCGGAGGCGGTGGTGCCGGAGATAGAAGGAGAGGAGGAGTTCGGAGGGCCGATCAAGCACACGAGCCTGTACAAGAGCGGCGAGGAGTTGAGAGGGAAGAAGGTTTTGGTGGTTGGTTGTGGGAATTCGGGCATGGAAGTGTGCTTAGATCTTTGCAACCATAATGCTAGCCCTTCTCTTGTGGTCAGAGACACGGTAAGTATTTGCCTCCCCTCTCTTTTCTTTTCCCTGTCACCTTTTTTCCCCTTCTTCTCTCCTCTCTCAAATCCCGTTACAAACAACTTTTATTTTTGTTCAAAACTTTTCCGCCCTCCTCGATTTATGAAAATTCTTATTTTAAACTTCTTGATCACAATAACAAATTGTCAAATTCAGAAGACGGGAAAAAGCCCATGTTAAGCAGAAATGAGAGATGGGGAAAAAATTCTTTTGCCATTAAAATGCAATATCGGAAATTGGTAAAGTCGTGTGTGTGTGAATTGCTGCATCTACGAGTAGAAGCGGCTCCAAGTTCCAAAGGGGGTTGGGTTGTATTGGAGGATCATGATTCAGGAACTTTTAAATATTCTTTTGGATATTTTTTTTCACTTTTGTTGGGATTCTCTCAAGCATGCGCAGAATGGGCTGGAGCCGAGCCAGAAGCAAAGAACGATCATCAAACACATGATGAACTGGCTTCTTATTACCTTTTTCTCTTCTGCTTTTCCCCACTTGTATTGAAAAATAAAAATGATTCTAATTTCTTTTAACGATTTGACTAAAATCTGGAAGTGATGATAAAGGTGCACGTCCTACCACGGGAGATGCTGGGAAAATCAACTTTCGGGCTGTCCAAGTGGTTGCTCAAGTGGTTTCCCATACGACTCGTGGATCGCTTCCTGCTCATCGCTTCGTGGCTATTGCTCGGCGACACTGCGCGCTTCGGATTGGTTCGTCCTCGCTTGGGTCCCCTTCAGCTCAAGAACCTTTCCGGCAAGACCCCAGTCCTCGATGTGGGTACTCTCTCCAAGATCAAAAGCGGACACATTCAGGTACTCTTCAATTCCTTTCCCCTTTTCGATCACCTCCCCTCTTGAATTAAACTCAACTCGTTCTTGCTTTTCATGATGCCGTTTTAAGCACCCAACGATATGAGATGACCCCTTTTTTTGTTTATATGTATATTCCTTGGGTGGGAGGGTAGTTAGTGGGGATTGAGATTTCCTATCATTTTCCTATCAAATCGTGCGCTTTCACATATATAAGGTTTTAGGTTTTCTTTTTATGAAGATTTTATGGAAAAGAAAATCTGGACGCTAAGGAACCGGGGCCGGGAAAAGTTGGATATGTCAATCATATCATGTTTGCTATTTCTTATTTAATGAGTGCAATTATATTCTCCGAGATTGTTTGTTTGTTTGTTTCAACTTTACACAGAACCAAAATCTGAGTGTGCATATCAAACTTAAATCTTGTGTAGGTTTGTCCGGGCGTTAAGCGGCTAAAACGCCGCACTGTGGAATTTGTTGATGGGACGACACAGAATTTCGATGCCATCATATTTGCAACAGGTTACAAAAGCAATGTACCCTCCTGGCTCAAGGTATGTGTGTGCCGCTATTTCTATTTATATACACACACACTTTACACCCTTTTTCTCTCTTTTCACAGAACACAACTGTGTGTGTGTCTAAATTCTGAAAATGATGTAAAGCAAAAAGGGATTTAAAAAAAGTTGATTTTGGTGAATGGCCAGGAAGCAGATATGTTCTGTGAGGAAGATGGATTCCCAAGAAGGCCATTTCCTAATGGGTGGAAGGGGGAGAATGGGCTGTACTCTGTGGGTTTCACCAAACGAGGACTTCTTGGTGCCTCCATGGATGCAAAGAGAATAGCTCAAGATATAGAACAGTGCTGGAAAGCCGAGGCAAAGCACACTACTGCTTTTACTCGCTCACTTTTGCAGCAATCCAATTCATGATTGCTTGGGTTATTTCTCTTTTGGTTTTATTTGGTCAAGCTTTGTTACAGCCATTGACGAGAGGCTTATTTAGGGTCTTCGTCAGAAGCTCGAAGTCAATGTTACCAGTGGAGATCGATCGATTGATCGCGGAGGTGGCATCATGGATGGATAATGGATAGGCTCAAAACACAATAATACTCTCCTACAGTCTACTAAACTTTTTTGTATCTCTCATCGATCAAGAGTAAGGGAGGCGGCATTTTGAGATTCATTAAAATAAGTGCTTTTTCTTTATTTTAGTGAGTTTTAATTGACTCCTCGGATGATCCCACCAAATGCAAAAAAGCCGAATGAGTAAAGATTCTGTGCAAGGAGGGCGTTAAAAAAAGTGAGCTACCACAGGGAATATTTTTACCAACCGACCTCCACCTTTACATGGATATTTTTACCAGTAAGGCAGTCATCACCATCATGAGCCATGGGAGAGAGAGGAAGATCGATTTTGAATTGAAGTTGCAGGAGAGAATCGAAGGATAAATATTTATGTGCTGATTTTATTGTTCTGTGTTGTTGTTTGGGGGACCTCATATCTTTCTGTACATCTTGTACATTACAATTTTTCCCTAATTAGGTTTGACTTATTTAGAGAGGAAAGGGAAGCAGCAGGGTGACAGAGAAAAGGAGTGTTTGGTATGTGATTGTTGTTTAACCTAGATTTCCACGAGTTCTTTTTTTCTGAGAAGAAATTAAAGTATAACATAGCCCGATGTCTCCCCCCCCCTTCCGTTTTTGAATCTGTTGCCTCTGAGATTCTGTTGAAGCTTTCATACATCTTTTATTTTTACTCAGATGAAGAAGAACCATGCTAGAGAGAGAGAGATCATTGTTAGGTTTGATTAATGAAAGAAGCTAAACAGCAATTTTGTGATATTACCAGTTGTCGAAATGATTTGATTCCAAGTAGGAGAGAGGACCACAGAGGGAGGGGCATTTAAAAGGAAACATGTAAAACGCCAAGAATCGTTGCAGGGGAATTACAGTGTTAGAATATATTCGGCAGAGCATTTATGGGGCATTTCCCACCCTCACCAACTTCATTCAATTTAACATCCTTCCTAGCTAGCTTCACCAGAATTCATATTTGTCAGACTACAAATACTCGTCAATACAAAAAACCCAAACCACCAAACTAAACCCTTGCTCATCGGAATCAATGGCTTTCTGTGAATGCAAGTAATCGTATGTATCAGAGCAAGAAAGAAGAGAAAAGGGGTGGGGGAAGCCATTTATATACATATATATGTGTATATATATATATACTGATACAGAAAAGGGATTGCAGAATGTATATGGGGTGAACCTTGATCCTGTGCCCAAACTGTCAATTCTCAGACTTGCAATCACCAATGGATTTTCCAGTTGATTTTCTTTTCAGATTTGCTACACAGTCTAGCACTGCTCCGCTCATTACAAGCCTAGCCTACCTTTCTCCCCACTTGATTTTTCCTTTTCTCCGGGACAGCTAAATTATTGCTCCTGCTTCTCCCCAGTTATTAGTGCGGCTGATGACTATGCGCGAGCTCATTCGTATCTTAACCTGCACATGCCTCCAACATAATTCATACATCACCCTTCCCTCTCCTAATTTCCTTCCTCTGTTTTTCAAAACAACTCATGGATGAGATTGAGAATGATGCCACGCATGCACATATATACATACACACATACATGCATACATAGTGTGTATGTGTGTGTCGTGAGATGGGCATGGGAGGCGTTACTGGTGGTTGTTGTTACTTTGTCCGTTTGTTAACACGGTAAAGAAGTACTTTTACACAAGTCGAGGTAAATATGTGAAGGAGATTATCCCATTTTACAGAAAAATACTGTTGAACATGCTTTTAAGTATAAATTAAACGTTGACAAACAATCACATGGTTATTTGTGTGGTGGGTGTGTAATGAAAAGGTGTAAAGATGAAGGAGGGGGAGAGGTAGGAGATGAAGGGAGGGTTGGTCAGGGAATAACGGAGAAGAGTGGGAGAAGGTTGGAATAATGGCGACCGTAGAGAGTTGAGGAATGCGCACAAATCGAATCTTAGGCTTTGGATTCAGAACAGTACTGTACCAGACCTAAACACATAATAATGAGCACTCTAGAGAGAGAGAGAGAGAGAGCAGTAAGCCTGCCTGTTTTGAGGCCAACAGAGATAAAGGCCACTCTGACCCATAAGTTCCCCTGTTAATGCTCCTCCCTTGGGCCCCATTTGGGCCTCTCCCCCTGGGGGCTAAAATTATACTTTATACCCTACATTTTAAAGAGGCCTCAATCATGAACCTTACATCGTGGCTGTAAAAGTTAATTGATACGTGATTAAATAGCTCGTGTGGGAGTTGTTTCCCAAATCTAAGTTTTATTGTTAAACTTAAGATTTAACCTTAAATTTAGATTTTGTTTAAATATTTATATTTTTTTAAATTTAGATTTTGTAATAAACTTTAAGTTTGAAACTTATATTTTAAAAAAGTTATTTTCTTATCAAATCACACACTTATGATAAATTTTCTCTCTTCTCTTTTTTATATTTCCTCTTGTCTACTTATTTTTTTGTCTTAAATTCCGTAAAAGCAAATGAATTTCCAATCACAATCACCTTTCAAAACCTATATTTTATTTCGGAATATGTAAAAGATATTCTCCCAGAATCCATTCTTTTAAAACGTATATTATACGTTAAACTCCGTGAAAACTCTTCTTTAACGGACTTCCAAACGAGTCCTAAATCCTGATTGGTAACGTAAGATCTTAATCCATGCCATCTTCGGTTCTTAAGATGGGTGAGGTTGACAACATTATGTAATGTTTTATAACTAAAAATAGTGAAACAATAAATATGAAATAATTTCTTTTTCAATTGAAAATGATTTCAACTTGGTTATTGGAATTTCCAAGGTAACTTTACTGACCAACTCCAGCTCGAGGGGTTTGGCTAAATAATTTTTTTCCTCTCATTATGCCAAAGCCCTTAAAATGTTATATTATCATACCGTTCTTGTTGTTTGGTCCTAAAGTGTCATTTCCCCTTTAAACGTATAATTAGTTTTCACCTGTATATATAGAGGTGTTTGAATGTGTGTGTGTGTTTTAAATCCCAAGGGGCATTTTATCCATGTTTAGTTGGATTGAAAAAAAATGCAAAACCCAATATAACAGTGTCAGTTTGGATAACCATTGAGAAAATAATGTTTTGTTAGAATGCATTTTGGAAAATAACTTTGATCCAAAATACATTCTGGAAAGTAAATTTTTTTGGATAAACGTTATTAAAGTGTTTTTTGTGAAAAGTAATTCAAAAGAAAATGAA
>JANTPZ010002911.1:0-18982 GCA_025593235.1 Vachellia pachyceras
CAATGAAAGTAGTGGGAGTTTTGAAGCCTCGACGAGGACGGTTGAATATGAAGAGGAGAAGAAGACAAATGGGAATTGTTGGAGACTCCGAAGAGTTGGAACATTATCAATTCGTCGCTTGTACTTGTCCGATTGAGTTCTAACGAAAGGCAGCAGCACATACGTACAAGTGCAATGGGAATGGAGCGACCAGCACAACCATCTTGCTTCCACTGTGCTCTCATTGTTCTCATGCATGAAGAACCTTTGTCCTTTGTGCAGTGTTGCAAAAGTTTTTAAGGGTAAAAGTGTAATTTAAGGGAAAAAGTGTAACGTTGCACTAGTTTATTTTTAACAATGCTTTTAGAGTTTCAAAATGAAGAAACATCATTAAAAAATCAACATTGAATGTTAAAAAATTGATATTAAACGTTAATATTTTTAAATATTATACATGGTGTTTTCTTACATCATATTTTGATCAAGTGGATGATATATCAAACAATACAGACTTTTTTCTTTGGCACATGCACAAAAATCACAACACTTGCGAATTGTACTAACAAACTTTTGACTAATTAGAGTATATAAACTTTTTTCCTCTTACATGGCAAAAAAAAAAAAACTTTTTTCCTCTTAGTCATTGGGGAATGGGGATGGTAGGACATTGTATCATTCTTGTTCCTCGAAAGAGTCTATTGCTTAATGTACTTCCTTAAATTTCATTGTTAACTTGGCTTTTTTTATATTTTTGTTAAACATAGGTAATCTACTATTTGAAGTGATCATATTTGAATCACCGTGGGACACTAAATGTGAATATCTCTTTCACTAATGGGTTTGAACTTTAATTCATTATGTTGTAAGGAATTAATCCATTCTACTAGATTGAATCCCTTTTGGATGCCTTGATGTTAATGGTTTTCTTCCTTCGTTGACCTCTTGTTGTTCTTAACGTGGATGGTTGTGCTTGTGTTATATCTTGAAGTATATTAAAAGGTCATGGTGATTAAAGATCCATGTTTATTTGTTTCTAGGGTGGTGTATGGTTATATGAAGTTAAAAAAATTTACCTACCATGATTTTCAGTCTAATTCTTTCATATGTGCTCGAAATTTCATAAATGAGGCGTTATTGGAAAGATCTTATTCCAAACTTTAACTTTGAGCAAATGCCTAAATCACTTAAATTGAAGATTTGTATTTAAGGTGTGAAGCTCTCTTTGATGCATAGCATCAAATTTGAGGCATTGGAAGTGTGAGTGGGATTACAAATGAGAGTGGGTTTTAAAATTATATTTAGTATGACATGAGATTAAAAAGTAAAATTGAGTCCTATTTCAAACAAAAATTAGGCAAAAGACTCAATTTTGGGATTTTATACCAGGGGATGTGGGTTTGTTCAATCCCACATCCCCACCTACATGAGATTGTCCGATTTCACTGCATCCTCAGTACCTAGTACCAAACATCATGAATGGGCACCAAGAGGGTTGATCCAAGTGGTAAGCGGTTTAATTTTACTTAAACAGAGCCTCAAGTTTAAGCCCCAATATATGCAAAAATCCTTATCTGAAGATTTACCCACAACAATCAGGTATGCGACGCAGGTTGGATCCAAATATAGTCGAGACAAAGCTCTAATGAATTGGGTGAGCAACAAAAAAACACCATGAATAGTCCAGATGTAATCAAGGGAAAGCTCCAATGAACGGGGGTAAGCAACAAAAGAAACACCATGAATAGATTCAGATGTAATCAAGGCAAAGCTCCAATAAACCAGATGAACAACAACAAAAAACATCATGAATGGGTTCATTTCCATTCACAATCTGACACCCCTCAATTTTGCACGCCAAACATAGCCTCAAAGTTTGCAACAATCACCACCATTAATAAACTATGCATGCGAACTCATACGAGGAGATCAGTATGGGCGATGAAAACCTTGGGCTCAAAAAAAACTGTGAACTTAATTTTTTTTTCCAAATATTCTTCCATCGTTGAGCCTAAGCTTAATGAGTCCACATGCCTCTGATCCACCTTTCTTAGAAAAATAAGCTCATTATTTAACAGTGAAAAATTTATCCCATAAACCCAAATCTTACTCCTTTTCATTAGTGTTAATCCCATATTTGTACACTTAAACCTCCTTTAATCTGCAAGAGTGTTGCACACTCATCAAAGGCTCAGTGGATTTTGTAACAAGTTATCATGATGGTAAGGCAAATGAAGATCCAAAGATAATCAATTCACCGGTAAAAATGAATATATTGCTAACAAAAATAAGATTAGGTGGTAAAGAACTAACTTATAACCTATAAAGTTGTGAGATCAAATTTTTTGCCGATATATACATCTTACTAGTAGAATGTGTAAATACAAGGATAGATATACACACCCTTTCCCAGTAAATGCAAAGTAGAGGAAGATAAAAAAATTAAAACATGACATAACACCTATCAAACATGAAATAATACCTCTTCTTTTAAACAATCGTGATATCCAGAATTATCGCCTCGTTCAAATTCAAACAAAATGATTCAACTGAAATAAATTCTACATGATTTTTTTGTGTTATTTTGTCCATGAATCAAACAACAACAAGGCCTCTAACTAGATATGCCACCAAAAAGATACCAAAACAAAGCTGTATGAGTCTCTCTATGCACCAATTTCTTCTCTTCTAGATTGCACTGCATAAAATCAATCTGTAACTGCAAAAATTCTTAATGCTTACACCTCATGTTTCATGTCTAATCTGTTACGGTTGAGTTTTGCTGTCCCTTCCGTGTCCTCTTCCTCTTCCTGCTCCTTTTCTTGTCTCCTTCTGACTTTTCCTGCATCAGAAAATTCCTTGAAGAAACGCTCAAATAACATATATTCAACTCTATCATCCAATTTGTTGTTGACAAATAGAAATCTATCATCACACACACACACAAATTTAACAAACCACACTACTCATGAGCTACTGCTCATTTTTCAAATTCTATGTAGGACATGACATCAAAACTATTATATGGTCTTTTTTTTTTCAGATTACAATACCATTATATATTCTATACATAATATAAACATACTCCCTCCGTTCCTTTTTATAAGACCCAAAAGTTTCTTTGGTCATTTTTGCAAGTCTTTGATA
This sequence comes from Vachellia pachyceras, assembly GCA_025593235.1. NCBI lineage: Eukaryota > Viridiplantae > Streptophyta > Magnoliopsida > Fabales > Fabaceae > Vachellia > Vachellia pachyceras. The sequence goes on from JANTPZ010002911.1 coordinate 3,124, forward strand.
GTTTCAATAAGGATTCAATATTTTTTTCTATATATTTAATAAAGGTAGTGAAAGAGTATAAATTAATATGATGTCAGAATTTATTCAATAAGGATAATATTGAAAATCATTCAAAATTTTATAACAAATTTAATGCTTCAAACTAATTTTATTGGTACATGTGGAATAGTTAAAATGCTCTTATAATAAGGATTGAAGGAAGTAAAAAAACTGCAATATTCATGAGTCATAAACAATGCCACTCGTTTCTCAGATCTTTGTAACAGACAGAACCCACGCTATTTCCTATGTACTAATTTCAAGATACCTTTGTACAAATTTCCAGACTAATCAGTTTTTTTTTTTTGTTTTGGGGGGGGGGGGATCTCAGCTTCACTTGAAATTTTTGCACAAACATATAACCTGTTCTTGTGTATTATATTATAAATTATAAATCAAATATGATTCCTAAGCCTTAAGAATGATTTATTTGAGCAAAATGGGGGCATCTTGGAACAAATAAACAGAACAGTTTGTAATGAACGTTGATAAATCATTAGTGATTAATGGTGTTAGTAAGAATTCAAGATGAGAAAAAAAGGAATTCCAGAAACCCCACCTTCAATGAACCAACCTTATGGTTTTCATTACCATTCTTTTTCTTCTTGCATGATAATGGGTTTGGACCCTGCAAAATTGAAAAGTAAAATTAAAAAACATGATACTGGATAAAATTGACATCAAGTAATTAAGTTCACCATTATTTTAACGAATTTCAAATTAAAAAAAAATAAATACAGCATCATAGTGAATTAACCTTTGCTTTCTTTCTCTTGAACTGAGGTCTATCCTTGATGCCCATTTGGTTCCTGGTACTACTACGATTCCTTTTTACTGCCTGTACATCATTAGTCTGACCCCCTAAATCTTTTTCTTCATCTGCAGACTTTGCAGCATCTTCATGATTTGATGTATTTTTTACTTTATTCTTCAGCATTTTATACTCTGTGTCAGTTATATGCAATCTCGCTTCCTCTGAAGTTTTAACATATTCTCTTTGAAATGCAGATAAAGGTTCAAGAAAAAGAGCATTTCTAAGACCATATATGAGAGGCACACCGGGTACCTACAGAAACGCAAGTGAACAAGAACATCTCAATTGATATCAAGATCGATTTCCTAAGGCGCAAAAGGCAACCTGGTGGAAACATGATGATTGAAATGATCTAAAACATTATAGAATTCAATAGCCCTTCTTGTGGGGGATAACAATTAGAAATGATCTAAAACTACTCTAATACAAAATCATGTGACGTACATGCATGAATACATTAACGAAATCCCAATCAATGAGAAGTTAGATTTAGGGATCATCAACATACATCCATCTGATTTCCCTCACTTGAACCTATGATAATAGGCATTAGCATCAAAATTCTTCCACTTTAGAGAGCTAATGCTGCCATTTATCAGCTCACAATAACCAACACCAACATTAAATTGATATGCAGGTCGAGAACCCCACGCTATCCCAGTTTCTGGTATTAACTGCTTAGTTCTGTTGTGGCAGAACCAGTAAACAGCACCAGATGCCATTTGTCTATAAAGTATGTCTAGATGAATCATGTTCTAAACAATTAAGCAAGGAAAAAAAATCTTCATGACGAATACAACATCATGACAAAAGTATCCCCACAATGGAAAGATATATGCCTCCATATTATTGAAGCACCTACTTAATCAATTGTGTCAATAACTTTTGCCAAGATTTCATTCAATTATAGAATTAATAGAAACTAACTTGCCAAACTAAAGTATTGAAAAGGGGGGAAACCTGTTGCAACTGTCTCCTCAGCTCAGTATCTTGACTACCAACAAAAAAGTGCTGTGAATTCTTTTCTCCAATAACCTCCATGATGCATTTAGCAGCATGCTCACATTTTTCATGTTCACATCTATATGATAATGTTTGAACTCAAGTGAGAATAGACAGCAAAATCAGTATCCAAATATCTCAAAATGTGTAGGCATGAACATTGGCCAATATTGATCCATTATTAGTTTTTCATCATGAACACCAGGAATGAAAACTTGTACATAAAACAGAGTATTAAGAAAAATATGTTTGCAGTTCAAACTGTTTTGATATGAGTCACATATCTGTTGTCAGGATGAACAAACATATTTTGTTGGGCACGGGTAAATGAAGTTCCTTAGCTCTGTTGTATTATTCAAGTATTGTCTTAAAAAAGATAGGGGATGGAAAACCTGGCAATTTTGAGCTGACGAGCTGCCTCAAGGGACTCAGCGAATGAGCGACCAAGTCGTTTCAACTCCTCTACAATACATCTGCATCCCGTCCATCCAAAACTCAAAAAGAAATGAGAATCAAAAGTAAAAGGGAAAAAAAGAAAAAAAAAACAAATTAAGAAGGGATGACATATTTCCACGCAGCTGAGATGGATGGGCAATAGAACAGAGGTCAGGAATTAGTTATTTTTAAAATATTATACTCAGAAATACAAACAGACCTGGTTGTGAAGAGTTGGACATCAGAATTTAGAATATTAGCAAGAGACTTGTCAGCAGGAGTTATCTTATTCTGAATAAGGTGGTGTATAAAATTTCCATCACACAAAACCTTGAAGGGCTTCCGAAAACCAAAGCAAGAAGTGTAAAATGTGAGAATCTTCCTATGCTTCTTCTGCTTCTTCACCTTCATCTGTGAAAAACAACCAAAATGCAAGCATCAATACATAGAAGAAATGCCCAGAACATTGTACAAGGAACAAACCGGCAATCCACAGACCACTCACATACACAGAGATTTCGATCTAGTGGGTCAAAAACTCAAAATCCCAACAAACGCAACAATAATGGGACACAATGTTAATTGTAACTTCAAAACCTTTACCCTACAATATTCCTTTTTAATCAACATTTCATTACGGAACTAACAGCCAGACAATTACAATTTACAAAAGAATAGAATACTTCAAACTTCACAGAAGAGGATAAATATACCGTAGATTACAGAGCTGGAACAGAGAATCCTCAGAAAATAGTGAGTTTTCTCTCCTTCCGTTCCTGTTCACTCAGAGGTTCCTTTGCTCTATTGCTTCTTCTTCCGTCTCTAAATGCGCCAAATGGTTCCTTCATATAAATAGAGAAATGTTAGGGCGCATTGCGGAATAAAAAAAAAAGTTAAAAAAACCAAAATTATCTCTTGCCAACGTAACAACAATCCCAGTTAATAAAGAGAACAAAACTGTCTTCCCAGCTATGAAGAACAGAAGCGGCATTTTAATAATATAAGGAAGTGCAGTTTATGTAAATTTCATAGGAAATACATAATCACACCAGCCGACCTATTCTGAGCATAATTTCTATCTTCTAATAAGATGCACAAAAAAAAAAGACAGAAAAATGAGCCAGTCTGCAGAAGCAATTGATTCTTGCTGCTATTAACATGGTGGATGATGGATGCTACTTCAAAACCAAGTGCAAAAAATTAAGCCATCAGAATAGGAGGAAGAAGATGTCAAGCACGCAAAGTAAAAAGAGAGCTGAGAGAACGAACTCAGACACTCACCGGAATGAAGGAAGGAATCTGCAAAACGCCAATCAAAGCTGGAGAGACCGAACTCACGACGAGAACGAACAAGACAAAGGAAAAGATGATGGCGACTACCGACTACGATAGAGCAGGTCCCGTATTGGTGCGTTTCTTTCTCGCTTCCCTTCTATGTCCTCTGCGTCACTCTTGTATGGAAGTTGTGTTCCGTTCGTCGAGCCGGCAGGGAAGATAGCTGAAAGCCTGAAAGGAAAGGGAATGCAAACTCCTAATGGGCCTAAGCTGGTTATTGCTGTCTGAATTAATGAGAGGGAAATTGGGCCGTGGTTTAAGCCTTCAAGTGCACGGTTACACACAATACAAACGGACTGAGCTTGTAACCTATACGTTTACATTTACTACTTTAACAATTTTTTAAATAACCTGTATCGAAAAAAAAAAATTTTTAAATAACCAATGGAAGTTTGGTAGAGTTGACAAAGGCTACTACCAGCATTCTTCAGGGTGAGAGTTTGAACCCTGGGGGTGACAGACGCGATAATTAATGTAACCTCAAAGAGGTTGTCCCATCGGTACCTCGCTACCACCGTAAGGTCTCCTCATGGGGTCCAAATTAGTTTGGGGCGGGGTTTATACCAAAAAAACAATTTTTAAATAAGATTGTTTCTAATAGATATATATATATATATGTTTAGTAAAAAATAGAATTATTTTAACTAAAAGGATACATGTAACTTGGAAAAAAGACCCTAATGGGTTGATCTCCTGGATGGATTAATACCTTACAATATACCATGTTTGAATTCTTATTGAAGATATGAGTCGAACGTAATTGTATCCAATAGAAAGATATTATGCTTCTTAAAAAAAAGAAAGCTCACTAAAAGAAAATCAGTCCTTATGTGCATATAGTTTTCTTCGATTTTTACTATTTTAGTACTGTTAGTCACCGTAACTTTACTCTGTCAGCATTATTGACATCCGGGTAAAAGCTAATTATGCTTCCGGAATAAAATAAAGAATTTAATAATAAAAGTGACTGAATAAAATAAAGGATTTAATAATAAGAGGAGAGTATATAGGTTATAAATTAAAAGATAAAAGAAAAGTAGAGTTGCCTCGTCAATTGTTTTTCTAAAACTTAGGGAAAGAAGGATGCTAAAGGTGGGGGCCAAGACCAATGCTCTGGGGTCAGTGGGACTTTAAATCAATCAGGCTCCAACCCAATTACCCCAATTGAAGCAAACAAGCCAGATGTAACCTAAAGCGTTCTATTTTTGGAAGAAAATTGTTTTTATACATGTTTAATGTATGATAGGATTTCAAACATAATTATTTCTTAAAAAATACATCTTTTTAGCAAAAAAAAATTGCTTCTTAAAAAAGGTAGAGGTCAAGGGCGGAGGCACGTTTGGCTGGGTGTGGGCAATTGCCCCCACTCAGCTTTTAGGTATCTATGTAAATACCTATTGGATTTTTATTTTGCACCCACTGATTTTTAAGATTTGAACCCACTCAAATTATTTATACTTGTAAGCTTGTTGTCATTTGTTTAAAAATAAAAAATTGCCCCACTGACCTAAGGTCTTAGCTCCGCCACTGGTAGAGGTTTAGCTTAACGGAAAGGGTTTGTCCTCCCCAACGCATCGAAACAAAATTTAAATCCATATTAAGAAGGATAACTACATTTAGTGTGGATAGTACTTTGTGTTGGTAAATGAGCAAAGATCAACAAATCATATTTAGTTTGACGTTTGAGAACACTGTTTTTAAAAGTTATTCTACAACCCTTTAAATAATCAATTTAGGAAGCGATGCTCCTAAGGATCAAACAAATAGTTAACGTAAGAATTCAAGGTAGCAAAACTAGCAGAAAATTTGTAATAAAACTCAGCATGAGATAAAAGGCTTCTCATTCTTGCTTTCTCTTATTCTTCTTATTATATCTCATTTTCTTAATATCTAAAAATTGGAGTAATAGTGGGGTTATTTTTAAATATTGAATGGGTGTTTAAAGAGGCATTTCTTGAAACAATATAATTCTCCAATTAGAAAGTTGTCACCATATTTTAGATTCATTGAACCACATATACTATTCATCAATCAACATAATTAAATTCCTGAATTCAAAAAGGCATTACTTTCTAAAATATATATCTCTCCATCATAGAATATTTCAATAATATTTATAAAAACTCTTTATTTAACATACTCATACCAATTTTTCAACACTTTGTATATGATTGTCTCTAATTGTAAGATACATGTGTTTAACAGGAAAAAAATTGCTTCGTAGGATTTTATGGCTGGAGAAATTAAAGTAGAACTTTTCCTAGCAATGTTAAGGAGATTGTTAAGAATAATGGTATTGATGTCTCGTGCCTTCTTTAGACTAGAATTAGTGGTACACTTGCTGGAATATGATAGGAAAATTAGGGCAACAGTGCTGTGTAACAGTTTCTTTCCTAAGCTGAATGTAAAATTTTATTCCTCAAAATCAGAGGAAGAGCAGGAAAACTACAATATGCTTAAAGCATAATGAGAATTGAGAGGTTTAGTAATGGGTTGAAGCTTTAAGGCTAGCAAGTACTGCCCTAGATCCAGAAAAGCAAAAGTAACATGTTCAGGTTAAGAGAGAAGAGTCACAATGAAAAAAGTGAGTGTGAGAGAGAGAGAGAGAGAGAGAGAGACCATAGAGAAATTTGATTTCACCCAAGTATTCTTTGTTCGAGACGCCATTAGACACAAAATGCATACGTACACTTTTTCTAGTAGATGTTCAAAACTTGTCTCCCCGTGGTATTAGAAACTATCTCATTCTATTATCTAATCTTGTTAGTCTCCAAAACCATCCTCTTTGTTTTTTTTTTCTAGACATAAGTATCCTCTTAATGAAAGCAATCATATTTAAGATATTATCTGATACTAAATATGTATACCACAGAGATTCAAATCTTAATTTACCAGGAGAAGTTCTTTTTTCAACTCCTTTCATGTGAGCCCGTACCAATCATCTTATGTCCTGAAATCACCTCTTCTTACCCATCATTCTTTGCTATCTCATAGTACCAATACATTACTAAATTTCAAAACTTGATAGATTAACTATAGCTTCTACGGATTTGGGACTTCTAATATGCTTCCCTCTGACGCCCTTTGTGCTGCCACAACTTCACAATTTTTTTTCTTTTCCTCGTTAGATTATTCATAAAACGAGTTACATTTTGTCACCAAAAAATGAGTTACATTTTTATATATAAATATCTATATATATCAATCACAAAATGGTACAGTTTAAAATTTTTTATGATTCTTTTTTTAAAAAAAAGTAGGGTTAATGTACAAATTTAACCTGAACTTTTCTCCCATAAGCAATGTTGACTTGAATGTTTGGTTTAAAAGTAATGTTGCGCCATTCTATTAAAAAAACTATCATTAACCTTTAAAAATTGATTTTGACTGTTTACATTTTTAACTGTAAATTGTAACATTGCTTCGTTTCAAAATTTTTGAGGCAACATTTATCCTAACAAACTATTGGAGCAACATTACTTTTGATGAAAAATTTTTGAGGTAAATTTACACTTTAACCCAAAAAATTAAATCAAAAGTACATAATTTTAGAGTATTTTTCTATAAAAAAAATCTTAAGATGTTCAAAACCACACCATTATCATAACCTAGTAATAAAAAATATTTAGGAGGTTGAATATCATCACAAAGAAAGGCACATTACATGTCCGAATCCCATTCTCTCTCTTGAATTTCCCTTCGTTTTCTAAGCTCTTCAACCAAAGCAGCATAAATATACAAGTCCACATACATGCATCCAAGTTGAACAGAATTGATACTTTTCATCAAGATATAGCCAAAATAGCAAACCAAGTTTGAATTTCTATTAGGATATACGTCTATATTTAGTACTCGATAATATTGTCTTCAACATAATTGCCTTACCTGTATTCAGTATATAGCGTGAGAGACTATATATAGATTTTTAGGTAATTTTGAACGAAATTTTTTAGCAAAGAATAATATTTATGTTTTTAATATCATCAAGAGAGATAATAATATAATTTTGCCCCAATGAAAAGAAAAACAATTTTTGTTTTCAAGAGTTGCCTTCAATTCTGAACGACAGTGTCCCTCAATTGCTAAAGCTAAAATAGAACTGAGAACTGAAAGAGACACTTTAACAAAAGTTATATATCAAAATTCAAAATATAAATTCATAATTTTTGTTGTCCCAAACATCAAAATAAAAATAATAATAATATTATGCTTAATGAAAGCGTAATGTTATATATAAAATGTGGAAATTTAATATACACATCTTATAGTTGTTGCGAAGTAATTGGATTTCTTTGAGCGAAAGCAAAGAAAACATTCCAACCAAAAGCTCTTTATGAAAGTAGTTGAACATTTCTTCAAAAGTTAAATTGAGTATTAATTTTTTCCCTTCTTTAGGCAGAGATTGGTTGAAATTGTGTCTAGAGATGTCCACCACCTAATTGGATCTAGATATTTTTTAAAAAAAATGAATAGATTATGATACGTTTTAATAATAAAGAATGTAGAATACAAAATTATATCAATCTTATAACTATCAACTCATAATAAGAGTTTGAACTCAGAAAAATTCAAAATCAGAACCAGGATAATAAGTTATTGACGATCCAGATGAAACATGCATGCGACTAATTAATCCGAATAACAAATTGGAAACTAAAGAAGTAATTAATCATCGTGATGAGATAATATGGATCATATAGTCTGAAATTAAGAACATTTAGTAATTAAAATAAGTAGCAGCAAATTAAAATCCATATTCTCAACCAAAGCATGTATAATGCATATGGATGAGAAATGAATCTTGACAGTATCTCTTCCTCCTTAACATTAATCATAATTACAATCCAAATCATCAACTGAAGCATATAATTAATAAGAAGTATCATCAAGGTCCATCCATGCATATCTATTGATGTCAAAGTAACAGAAAGTGGTAGAGAGAGAGAGATGAGTGGAGGAAGAGAGAGAGAGATTGACAGATCAACAGAGAGAGATCAGAACGTGACAGCATAAACCAAAATCCTAACCATGGTTGGTGAGTGGGTGATCAGTGAGTGAGTGAGTGAAAAACCCTAAAGGGAATCAAAATACCTCCCTAGGGTTTCATGCAAAGTGCTTTTATGTGAGATCAACAAACATCCATTGATGTTGTTTCTCAAGATGATGATGATATGACTACCAAAAACCCTAAAAAAAAAAAAGCCACTGTCCCTCCTAAGGATTAGTGAAAATTGGACCTAAACTCCCATAGTTTAGGCACAACGAATTTTTACAAAAGAAACTAAACAGATGTTAATTATTACTGATGATTAATATAATATTTCCCTCTCCCTTACCCAAAGGGATGAGAAACAAGATGACTTATTGGTTTGGTTAAACCCTTTACCACCCATGAAAATTGATAATTAAAGTTGGTAAAGCATTTATAAAAGGCATGTTCTTCATGACTTAACCTAATCATATTATACTAATTCACCCTAACCCTAACCCTAAACCCTAGATGTTACCATACAAAAAACTTTGGACATCCATTGCCCATGATTGCTAGAACCTTCCCCTTCATCCTAGAGGTGAGATCTAAGCAATATTTGGAGGGATTAATTTACCATTTTTTTCTCTTAACTATCCTAGTTGATTCTCTGTGATTACTTATCATTTACAATTTTTCCCTTAAAAACTTTCGCCAATTAGCCCTTTCCTGAGAGCCAACAAGCTTTGTCCTAATTTCTATTCCCAACTTTGGCTATTTCCAACATAGCCTGAGCCGGTGAAGATGACGATGATAATGAATTTACATGTTCGGATTCTTGTCCCGAAGAACCCTATGACTGATAAAAAGAAAAAAAAAAATGCATGAGACTCTTCAAAATTGAAGGATGCTACAGTTTTAGCTCCTATGGGGAGCTATAGCTGTATTGCGTGTGTAGTAAAAAAGTCCACGAATGCCATTGATGGACTTCTTCGGTGTGTTAGTGAAGAAAGAGCACGTGCGTGTGTGCGAGAGAGAGAGGTAGAGACAGAAGAAGCACCATGGTTAGGCTAAAGGTTTTTTTTTTTTGGCTGATGATGATGGAAACTTCGAGAGAGTAGCAATTAACTGATGATGACGAAATTATATTGATGAATCTCTCTAACGATGAGGAATTGGAGGAGCCTGAAGAGCCATCTTCACGCCTGTGGCACAGCAAAACACACTGTCAAAGAAGTTAGTGCCTCATTTTAATTCAAACTTAGAACAAAATTCATGTTAACTTGTGTTTGGATCTCGTCTCATCTTCACTTTTGATTGGAAAAAATGTGCCATGCTCATATACCTCATTTTGGATTATGATGTTATTAAAAGGGGAAAACTGAGATGCAAATTGCTGTAATTTTAATATTTAATCTCATTTTTAAGTACGTGGTTGTAGTGAAACAGATGGAGAAGTAGTGAACATGATGAGTACAAACCTGATTGCAAAGCTGGAGAAGGAGCAAGAGACATGGGTGGACCATAGTGCTGTGCGTAGCCAGCAGATGAAGTGATGGGAGAGTACTGAAACAGCTGTGGTGGGTAGTAGACACCGTAGCCCTGGCCGGAAGAGTAGCCGCCTGTTACACCGCTGCCGCTCCCTTCGCCGAACTGCAGATATGGGTAGATGGCGGTGGCCGCCGCTGCCGCAGCACTGCTCATCATGCCTCCTGGTCCGGTTCCATACAGTGGGTACTGTGTTGCTCCTCCATACACACTATAGTAACCCTGCATCCATGTGTTATGTATATTAATGAATGTTAGTATCTACACACAGATATGCTATGTGAATCGTCTTTATTATATTGCTGTGACAAATTTTAATAATACGTTAATTATATCTAATTTAAGTTCATTTAAAATTAGAAGAAAATTATTTTTAACTTTTAAAAGTAAACAATAAATTACACAAACCTCTTTTTAGCGGTTTAAATACCATTTTCCTAAAAAAAATGTCAATATTTGTTAAAACTAGTGACACCTGATACTTTGTTAACAAACAAATAAAGGGGGGTTTATATAAATTTGGCTATTATTTATGTCGTATTGCAATAAAACAAATCTTGATTAACATATATGACTGCAAACTATAGAGGAATCACTACCAGAAAAAAAATCATTTTTTTATCGTTAAAACGATGGTCTTATTGTTTTTCGTTGTTAAATGAAAATTTTCTGATGAAAAATAACGATTTAGCGATAAATTTTTCTGTCACTAAATGACATTTTTTTATAGTAAATACATATAAGGAAAAATTGGACCGCATGAAGGAAAATGAGCGATGATTAAAAACTAAGAATATTAATAAACAATAATTAAAACAAATATCCCAACTTGAACTAGAAAAGAGGGAAAGTGAGATTGGGATAATATTATGGATCACAAGCATGGCTGTTCATGTTGAAGAAAAAGAGGTAAAAGAGAGTTGAAAATAGTAACAGATCAGACCACTTTGTTTTTGTTTCTTTTTTTATTTATTCATATATATATATATAATGCATTATTGGGTCTGTTTGGCAATGTGGTAGAAAAGTAATTTTATACAAGTCGAGACAAATATGTAGAGGAGATTGTCTCATTTTAAAAAAAATACCGTTGAACTTACTCATAAGTAAAAGCACCGCGTTGCCAAACGGTGCAATTTGTGTTTACGCAATCACTTACAATATTAAACAAACACAAACACTATTTGGGGTACAATAATGGAGTTTTGTTTAAGAAGGGAAGGACAAGTACCATTGTACGTATTAACTTTTATAGTTAAAATTAATTTCAAATATAATATATATGTATATGTATGTATATGCATATGATACATATATATACCACAAAATCTCACCATTAACATCGGATAATACAAAATCTCAGGTGAGATATAGTAACATTATATAATATAAAATTTTATTTGAAAATAAATATGTAAACACAGAATTAACTAATTTTTTAAAAACTGATTATTCTAATTACAAATAAAAATGATAAAAATATAAATATTATATATAAAAATTCAAATAAATGTGCAGTGTTATCCCATTAGGAAACAAAAGAAATTATTTGTTTTTACTCTTCATCTTCATCAACTGTCAAACACTATAACCGTCCCTTTAAATTTTTGATAAATTATTCTTTTGAAAATAATGATTAAAGCTCTCATTTTTATTTTAATATAAAATATAAAAAAATCTCTTGAGATTAACAAAAATTTATCATTAGTAATAATTTTTTAAAATTGATTATATAAAAATCCCTTTTTGTTGATTATGACTATTTCCGGTTTAACGTAATTTATACTTTTGCATTGGAATTTCATATTTTAGTTTTATTTTAATTACTAAGATTCAAAATATTATTTTTACTGTGTTATGCTTCTAAAATAGTACACATCATCAAAGAATTTATTTTCAGTAATGTTAAAAATTTCAAATCGATTTTGAAAACTTTCTTTAGCAGGCCAGGGCAAAACATTTTTTTAGCATAATTCGTACAAGATAATTATTTGATTTAGAATTGATGACTGCCATTGTCTAGAATGTAGAGAAAAGAAAGAAATAGTAATATACAGTGAAAAGCGTGTTTGAAGAGAATTCAAAAGCTGTTGCATCTTAAAAGGTTTGTTTTTAAAAACGCATCCTAAGCCATAAAAAGCTGTATGAAGCAGACAAAAATTAATAAAGTGATTATTATTAATACTATTGAAAAAGAAATTAAAGAGAAGAAAGATGGATTGGTATACAAACCGTGGGATAAGTGTAATCCGGTGAGTATGGAGAGTACCTGAAAATAGTTAACATAAAAAGAATTAATATGCATTTCGTTAATTAAGCACATAAAATATAATGAAGTTAATTAAAAGTAATATAGAAAAATAAAAATACAATAATTTTCTTTTTCATTTCATTCAATATTCAATGTCATATTTCCTCAGCTTCTTCGGAAATTCTCTTATATAATACCTTCATTTGGGGGAAAAAACAATACATCTGACTTATTATTATGCTGAATAAAAGCTGCCAACTGTAAACCTCAATTACACAACCAGAAAAATGTTATTTAACGATAGACAATTCATTGTTAAATGGCTATTTTCTATTGTTAAAATGAAAGTCGCTAAATGAAAATTTTCTGATGGAAAATAGCTATTTAACGATTGATTTTTTCCATCACTGGTATTTTTCTAGTAGTGTTCTATATATTTTCAAAAATAAATTAGAAAATTAAAAATAACCACCAATGAGATTGTCTTTAATTTCTAGGGTTTTTTTTTTCTTGCTTCCAAATGATTGAACTTGATGTTAAAGTTTCCATGTCATTTATTGTTAATGATTTCATGCAACAAAGTTAGTCTACATCTACACATGGGTGTGTTCCACTTTTCTCTGTCCTTGTGTGAGAGAGAGAGAGAGAGAGACACAAACACACACAAAAAGCTGTAAGAATCATGTGGAAGGTTGATTCTATGATAAAAAAGAAAAAGAGTATAGAGATGAGCTAGCTAGCAATATATATTAGCATGCTCGTGCTAGTCATAAAGCCTAACGAAGTATGGTAGTAGTAATAATCACTGTGTTGTGAGATTGTGCCCCGTTGTGCATCTATGAGTTGTCAATGCACGTGCCATCCTCCCATCTCAGTACACTCACGTGATCACTCACAGAGAGAGAAGACTAGATGAGAAAGAGAGAGAAGTATAGTGAAATATATTGTAGCATGCATTAATTAGAGGCTATATTGTACATATCCCTCTTTAACTTTATGCTACATCCATAGATACTCTCTCTAATCTTAAAAACATTAATTATGCAGATAAATCGCATACTACTAGATTTATTCATTACTTATTCACATACAACTTGAAGTTTTCGGGGATGCATGCTTCAAAATTCAGTAGTTTTATGTATCAGCCTTAATCGAAAGAGAAAGTTATATAGTGAGTGTGTGTGTGTGTGTGTGTGTGTGTGTTTACGCACCCATAAAGATTGTAAGGTGTTCCTTGCTGGAGAGCATAATGAGGAAGTGTTGGTGCTGCTGCTGCAGAAGGAAAAGTTGATCCCACTCCTCCAAATCCTGTCTGAAATGAACCCATCACCCTAAAGTTCCTCCCTCCTCCTCCTGTACAATTCAAATCAGATCAATAAATTTCAGATTTTACTTTAATTTAATTCACTCATTCACAGAAATTAATGAGTATATGTCTGTGTGTGTGTGTGCGCGCGCGCGCGCACAGTATATTAGGCAGAGAAACATTGAGAATATACATAGTCCTCAGACACATTTAACATTCTTTTTGTGCCACTCTATCTAAAGACATGTGAATGTAGAGAGAATCCAGGCCCTGAAGAACACAGGACAAGAGACAATGTTGTAGTGCACATTAACATGTACATAAATTCACTTCAACTCTGTGTGTGTGTGTATCTGGGGAGATAGATGTATTCAAGTTCTTCAAAGTGTGTATGGTAGTGACATAAATATTATTGACCTTAATTAACTTTTGAAATCAAAAGGTGATTAAAACAGCTGGGATGGTTCTTATATTTAAACAAACACGAAATAATATAATGCAATAGTTGGCAAATAAATGAATATGTTGTGTAATAAATAATAATAAGGATGAGTGGGATTAATTAGTTTTTTGAGTTAGATAAGAATCTTTAACGAACAAAGAGAGTGTATATATAATGTCAGTTAGTGAAAAAAATGAGAGAATGAGTGAATTGAGAGGAATAAATGCACATGCACATGACAGAATGGAACTTTCCACTCTGTAAAGAAAAGAAAGGAATATCCACTCATTTATATATTGAAACAAACTCTCTGTAATATTATATATATATATATATAACAACACCTTTGTTTCTGTCTTCCATTCTTACCAAAGAATTTTTTGACAGTGATCATCCATCTATATATTCAGATTTAGATCTATATATTTGTTTACTTCATCAATTACAACAGCAACAACAAGAAGAAGCTATTTATATACACTCACAGACATAAATAGGTTTATATATAGAGAGAGAGAGAGAGAGGGAGAGTGGGAATATCCATGAAAACTGGTTTATACATATATGAACAAGAATGGAGTCAGGGAGAAGAATGAAAGCATCTTTTGAACAGTGACAAACTGAATAAGAGGAATTTTATATCAAAGCTTTTTGCCTCAGATCTTATCCATCATATCAGACCCAGATGATGGTCATTGATTAGAGAGACACTAGTGGAAAAAGAAAAAACTCTTTCATATACACATATGCATAGGTATAGGTATATACACAGACCATGCTTTGGGGTTGAAGGCTTGGATCTCTGGACCCCCAAAGAAGCAAGGTTGCAATTAGCCCTCCTTCCATCTATCACTGGAGCAGCATCCACACAAGCTCTCATGGCCGCTTCTGGTTCCAGAAAAGTTACCTAAAATGGAAGCAAATAAGAACGAGACGATTAAAACAATCAAACTGAACCAAACAGTATATATCACTTGCTAGGTCAGTCTTGAATGAAAGAAGACAACAATTAAAACATACAACTGTACACCAATCTGAGAGATCTAGAGTTAGCCCTCTCTCTCTCTATATATATGTGTACTTATAGTTATACGTGTGATAATGTGAATGGAAGTTGACGAGAATGAGAAGAATCGGAGGAGGCGTACAAATCCATAGCCTTTAGATTTGCCAGTAGCTTTGTCAGTGATGACGACAGCCTCCAAGATCTCACCAAACTGCTCAAAGTATTTCTTCATGGTCTCCTTCTGAGTCTCCCAGGCCAAGCCTCCCACGAACACCTTCGTGTACGTTGTGTCACCAAACTGGCCTGCCAAGTTCGCCGGAGTCATCTCTATCTCTTCAATCTTCAAAATCTGTCCTTTTCTTTTCTGATTCTAACAATATAACACTATCCAACCCTAGCTACAACAAACACTGATCTTCTTCCTCTTCCTCTTCTTGTTCTTCTTCTTGCCTCTGTCTCTGAGATGATCGATGAAGAAGAAGATGATGATCTCTGGTTATCCTCTCTAATTAAAGTAGTAGTTGCAAGATATGGCAAATGGGCTCTTGTGTGTGTGAATTGTGAGTATAGAGAGAGATCTATGTATGTGGGTGAAGCAGGAGGAGAGGGAGAGAAAGACCGAAGGATCTATGGAAATCTCTGGTTCTGAGGAAAAAGATGTGGGGGGAGGGGGTGGTGGTGGGAGGGGGAGTTGATATTGATGAATTAGAGA